>CM021106.1:135387433-135497467 GCA_007115665.2 Sequoiadendron giganteum
CATGACCATCTGCTAAAGGTGAAACCCTCACTTCTTCCACATACTTTCTTTTCATAGAAGTACTAAATTATACTCAATAGTGCATGCACCAAGCTTATACAATGTTCCATATCTAGCACCTCTAACAATCACCATAGCACCTTTGACCATCTTGCATCCTGCATCAGAAAATACTACTTGCACACCTACATCTATTATTTTCTCAAAGATAAAAAAATTCATACTAAACCAGGGATATGGAACACACCATTAATATTTTTTATTCTACCATCAAGAAACCTTATTGTAACTTTACCACAACCAACAATGTTTAAATGAGAATCATCACCCAAGTACACCTTACCTCCATCAAATGCTTTGAATATTCAATAAACCAATATCTATTAAAATGCATATGGAAAGATGTACCTGAGTCAATTAACCATGCATCATTACTTTCACGAGTTTCTAAAGCTGCAATGAGTGTGTCACCATCTTCCTTCTCAAACTCAGAATTAGAATCCAATTTCTTCTTTTTCTTCTTCTTTTCCTCTTTGTAGTCTTATGAACATGTCTAGGCTTACCGCAGTTCTAGAAAATAACTTTGGACAGTCCAAGAGACTTAGATCTCCCCTTGGACTTGGATTTGTCAACACATTTTCCCAAGGTTGAGACACATTTTCCCAACACTGTTTAAGTCTTGAAAGTTAGAAATCCCTCATTTTTAGACTAAGGAACCCTTACCATAGTCCAACTAGATTTTCCTCAAATTTGAATGATAGGTTCCATAATTTTTTCACTTTTCTCTTCTACATTCTATTCTTGTGCATCAATTCTATGTATTTCTAAACTTGTGATAGTTTTCTGCACTTGCATATTTTCACCTAGTTTACAATCATTAGTCACACACATCACATAATTCAATCCATCATTGTAAGAAATAAAGAGGAAAAAATCCCTAATCAACCATTCTAGCTCTTCCTTATGGATAGTAGCCAAGTGGTCTCTTTTGATAATTTTTGTGTCTCCCAAATGTTAAATATGGAAAGTGTGATTTAGGTTAGTGATTAGCCCTAGATCCATTTTCCTATCTTTCACATACATTGAGGATCCATTTGAAGTAGGTAGTGTATGAGGAGAAAAAAATAAAAAAGAAGAAATATAAAATAATATCATCTCAACCACCAAAGTAAACACACTCAACAATAATACAAGAGGTGAATAAAAAATCACACATTTGTATTAGCCATCATGAGATTCAATAAAAAAGAGATACAACTACCATAAGGCTTAGGGATGAACAAATAGCAAGCTAAGAAAATAACAATAGAATAGACTTATTGTAAATGACCCAACCTAAATAATTTCCTTTTTCACTTGTCTTATGATATTGAGAGTTATTTGGTTGAGTAAGAGGTAGTTAGTCTGGGATTTTTATGCTTATGCATTCAAATATTGTAATGAAAATTCAAACTTAGGATTCTCTCTAACCCTTCTCTTCCTCCTGTCTCTTTTATTATATTTTTATAAAATTGGGTTATTTTAGGAACTAGCATCACCACACCAAATATATGATGAAAAATATTATTTCCACTACTAAAATCACATCCATATTTAATATGTACTTAATTTTATGTACTTCCCACAAAAAATATTAGTACAAGATTATGAAGGAATAATATTAGGGTTAAGAGAACTATAAAATATCTTGACCTTTTAGATCTAACCCATATTTTAGGATTCTAGCAAACAATAATGTAATTCCCTTTATGTGTTACTAGTAAAACTTAATGAAAAAATGAGCCATATCCTAGGTCAAGACTTAGCTATAAGGAACAATAGGGTTATCATTTTCCATCTTGGAATATATTTTCCATTCAAGAGAGGTGATATGATCTAGTGTTTCATCTAATTTGGTGAAATAATCAAAATTCTCATCAATAAATTGGTGCTATAAGGAATACACACATCAAAAGTTAGAATCATTACACATTTAAAATTAGTTAAATATTGGGGAGATTCAACTCTAATGGGTAGTACTTTATGTATACCTAGGGTTTTCCATAATATTATTGAGCATGCATATATTTAGATTTCTAGGTCCTTTTCCTACAATGGATGAAGCACTTCTAAAGGTTCTCCAACATTCACATTTAGTCAAAAATATGATAGAAAGATATTTCATTCCTTCTTTCAAATAAGCATCCAATTTATGCAAAATAAATTTTATAGGAGGTTGCTCGAGTTGGGAATATCATTGGCATTATCATATATTTCTATGTTAAGTGGATGTCGAATACATCACAAAACTGAGCACTAGGAGGTGGATTTCTTAGTTTAACTCACGAGGGTGGACCTCTTTTTGATAGATTTCATGTCGTTAATTGATCACAACGATATAAGAATACTTGTCAAGAAAGTGGAGCATTATAAAGATGATATTTATAGAATGTGATATGATGTAAATACAAATAAGGAATACCTAGAATTCTCTACTACCATTTTAAATGATCATGCTTCACATTGACATGAGCCACAAGTTAAAATATAGAAGTTGTTGGGTGATTTTGATGATGTTGACTCATTTCATTTGACTAATTTTAGTAGGATAGTTTTGTGTACATCACATGTTTTTGTTATTTCTATCATACTAATATTTTTTATGATGATGATTCTCACTCGATTATTATTAATACATAGGTGAAGAATGAGGATGGTAGTTTTCTCTTTGAAAATTAAGAGAAAGTAATTGTGTAAATTGATGATAATAACTATAATTTTAGTGATCCTAAGCATGAAAATGTGTTAAGTAATGATTATGTTGACTCATATGATATGAAAAATGAGTGCACTATGGATTTTAATGATCCCCTTTCTTTTGTGTTGCACATTGATCCTCTAATTAGTGAACTTGATCATGTTATGCATGTACTTGATGCATAATAAATTATCCATCATGAGCTAGGACCTCTTGAAGGTGAAATAATATTAGATAAGAGGTTACATGATGGAAATCCTATTACATAGATGGCTATTGTTGCACCAAAATATTGACCTGTTAATGCTTGATACAACTGCTAGAGTTAATGAATTCATAAGAGGAAATTAATCCTTGTCAAGAACCCAAGCATTGTGCTGCATAGCACAAGGAGACAAAGAGTGCACACCTTGCAACTATCCCGCAAAATAAGTGAAGGGTTCGAACCCACGACCTAGGCTCTGATACCAATTGTTGCATAGACGGTTGTTGTTGCACCAAAAGATCAATCTATTAATGCTTGATACAACCACCAGAATTAATGAATCCACGAGAGGTGGTTAAGCCATGCCATGAACCTAAGTGTTGCATTTCACAACACAAGGAGACCAAGGACACACACCTTGTAATAAAGACATCGATTTTAGTTGATGGTATTCTAATCTAAGTGGTGGTAGCTTCATTTTTATTACCTAATTTTAGTACTTATTAGTTTGATTATGATAATTGGGGTAAGAAAACATGTAATTAGATTTATCACAATAATAATTAGTAACCTTAGTTATTAATTTTACATAAATTATATCATATATATGAGATTAATCTACCCATACAATAATATTTAGAATATAGATACAAGTATGATAGACTTAGGACCATGACAAGCAACCTTTTTCTTTTGAACATATTTCTAAATTATTCAAGTGAGAGTGTAACCCATTTCCATGAGTATCTATACAACATATAGTTATTATATCCTTTATATAATTATTTTAGGTTCCTTTTTCATTTTTGTCATTTTATTTCTCCTCTTTCTCCTCTTTGGAATTTTTTAATCTTATTTTCCCTTGTTATTGTCTATTCTATCCCAGGGTTTCTCTTTTATCAGTTTCCTTGAATATTTGGTGGCTATTTTAAGCATGAAAATAGACCTTGATAGGTGTGTGTATCTCTAAAATATCCCTTGATATATGGTGGGTAAGATTCAAATTTTAGTTTCAAATATTAGTGTTAGATTACATGTTTGTATGCATAGAAAACTATATTTATTTAACATGCACCCTAAAACATTCTTTGAAACCATATATCTTGTACACCTTAAAATATTTATTTATTTTTTGGGCTTGGTTATTATATCTAGGCATTGAGTAAAAAATATAAAGGATTTTATTTTCTACCACTATGATTCCCAGCCCAACAACAAGCTTCATCACTTGAAAGTTGAGACATGCTCCTCAAATGTGACTTAACTATTTGGAGGGTTTCAGTAACTTTACCAGGGCTATGGATGCCTAGCTAATATTAAAATCATAATAAAAACCTCACCAAGGCTATGAATGATTTAATTGTAGTGAGACAATAGCCAATAAGTTTTAAAGGTTAGACCAATCTACACAGATATATTCTTAATTTGTAATGGAAATTTTCAACATACTCCAAGAAAGGTAATGCATTCATTGTTGGAGTTGATAGTGAACCGGGCATAGCTCCTAGAAATCACTTGCAACCAAAATTCCTATCTCAAATGATATATGAAAGCAATGATTATACTCATGCAACCTTGAGAAGAGAATGAATCCACACAAGAATATGATATTCCTTATGTATTGAATTGAATAAAATATAACATGAATTGCATACAAAATATAATAATGAATTCTTTTAAAAGAAAAAAAAAACCCTAGATGAGGATTCAATTAGATTGTGACTTGTGTCATCATCTAATGCAATGAGAAAAATTTAACCATAAATAGTTAATCTAATAATAAAGAAACACTTTTAAGTTTAGCTTAAGCAATTTAAGAAATAAGGGACCTAATTATAATTAATTATCGAGTGATTATCCTAATTACTCCAAAACCCCCCTTAAGATCAACTTAGGAAGAATATAAAAATCCTTGATGAGGAATGTAATGATGGATGCATGGATGGATCCCAAATACAAGGTCTGATGAAGTACCCATGTACAAAAAAAATGAAATATATCATAACAAGAGAAAGGGAGAAAACCACATGGGAAAAAAATTCTCTCTAAAAGAGGGAAAATAAAACAACAATAGTGAAAGAAGGATACAAGGAATCAATGTGACCCCCAAGGACTGATTCTATTACACAATTACAATTAATTTCCCTCCAATAGGAGAGAGAAAAATAGGATATGGATCCACCCATAAAGAAGATTTTGTGCCAATTATGACACCTAAAGGCATAACACGACCCATTTCTTGCAAAAAACATTTCTCCCCTTAGGAAGAAACAAATCTACGATAGATTGGAAAGGATATTCCCAAAAGATGAAAGAATCAAGAATCCAAATGCAAATGATGTGTACCTCTAAACATTTCTCACATGTCCACATGTTGGAATTAGATGATTTTAATCCAAGATCATGTGAAGAATAATATAGAAAAATCTCCAAATATGGAAGTGATAATGGTACAACAACAATGAGGTGGCTATCAACAAAGAGGAGATGAACATCCTCAAAGTAATCCTCTAAAATTATAATTTGAGACTTTACAAAAAAGTATGACATATCTGCAAGATACAAATCCAATATAGTTATATCTTGAACAAGATGAATGTATTGCTGCATTAAACCAATAGGGGCCAAGGATTTGGTGATACCAAACTAAGAAAAAAAGAAGAAGATGAAGATTGTGCATCAACTGGAAGAGTGGGAACTTGAAGACAATTTGTTGAACCATCAAAACATTCAAGACTTGTGATATACTCAAGTTGTTGCAATTATGAGTGGTTGTTGTTGTCATTGATGTCAAAAATATTGGGGGAGATTGTTGTAGGCTTATGTTTGTGTTGTCATTGACGACTTGTTGTGTTGATGCTTTGATTAGTTGCATTATGTTGTCATTAGTAAGTGCTACTGGTGTCAACCTCTAGTGTTTCTTTGATAAGATTCTATGGATGTATAGTTGAATTGCACTTGGTTTATTAATGATAAGGAAGTACTGAAGATTATGAGTATGTGTCTATGGTGCTTGGTTTCTAAGTGCTTTTGAGAAAAAAATGAATAAATGAGGAAAATAGTTTGTTGCAGAGGTGTTTTAGTATACAGTGAGGTGTTTTGGTTTTGCTCCACATTTCTTCTATGTTGAATATCTACTTGTGTAGTTCAAATATGTTAGTCATTGGTGTTCAAAGGTTCTATATCCATAATTTCTTGGTGTGGATCATTGTGAGGAATTTATGTTCACTAGTGTGTGAGCTGTGTTTCAGTGGTGTCTAGGAGAAATGATTTTTCTCCGCATTTCTCTATAGTTTGATTTCTAGTCTTGTGGTTCTAGAAGTGTTCTGATGAGGTTCATATATACCTCTAGTTGAAGTTTTTAGTGGGTTGGTGCTCCGCAAGGTGATTTCTTGAGTTACAGTGTATGAAAGGTTGTCTAAGTGTACTAGGTGTGTACATTCTTCAGGTGAAATTTGTTGTGAAGGAATTTTTTGGATTTTGGGGTGTTTGTGGAATATTATAAATTGTATTCAAGTGTTGTGTGTGGTTTGTTAGTTGTCTTTGGATTTGAGAAAAAATGTACTTAAACATTAATGGTGTTTACACTGGTTCAACCAACTTTGTGTGTTTACTCTAATTATGGTTTTTATTCAATGTTTTTACAAGTGTGGAGTGGTGTACATATTTGATTTTTGTCTGAGTTAAGATGTGATGTGGTCCACTTTCCTTCCTTTCCACCGTGGGAATGCTTAGTGCCGACCTAATTTGACTTTTCATGATTGAGGTGCATAGCAAACCTTGGAGAATGTTTTCAAGGTTGAATAAGATATAAATAATTGATGAGTTGATGGAGAAATGAGTTGTGTTATGTGTGATACGAATTACAAAATTGTGAAGTGTAGTGTGAGCTTAATGAGCTAGACCACTGGAAGCAATGAGTAGAAGGTGTCTAGAATCTTCAAAGAGACTGTGAATGTGTTGGTGATACTATAAGGTGGATCTTTTCTGTTGCATTGAGATGGATTTCTCACAGTAACATTATTATTTCTTTTTTTTTTAATCTGGTTGTGAAACCTTCTTTCTTTTGGGTAGTGAGCCATTTTGTAGTGAGCCTATTGTAATCGGTGATGAAATTAATTTATATTGTGAGCTAATACTCACTGTGGTTTTTCCCTTCTTGGAGTTTCCATGTATAACTCATGTTCTATTGTGCATGGTGTTATGTTTCATTTTTTTGTTATTTTATTTCATGTTGAATCATTCTAATAGATTAGGGGTTAATTTAGTTGATGTGGACTTGAATTTTTATAAGGGTTTTGAAGTTTTAATGTACAAATGATTCACCCTCCTAAATTGTGTTGTGTGCATTCAACACAAGCTCCTCTAATGTATCATCATCAAAGGATATGGAATTCAAATCTACAAGAGGAATGAGATAATCTGTAAAAGAATCCTTTTGGTATGGAGAGATATGAGGGTCTTCATGGATATCCCAAAGTCAAGTCTTAAGTGTGTGGGAAAAATACATCACACATAGTATCAAAATCAATACTATAATAAATAACTCCTACAACATGATCATTAATAATAACCCATGCTAAATAAATCCCTAATGCGTCTAGTGAAGGAATGAGTTTGTAAAGATAACGAAAAATATCAAGCCACTTGAGATGGGTCAAGATTCCATCTTTCCAAGAATCATAATTATCCTTTGCCAGAATCACCATAAAAGGATGACAAAAACCCATGATACTTATTTTGATGAAAAATATGAGACTAAAAACCTCAATACATATAAAATAGATCAAGTAAATCCATCTCATGCAAATGGATCCTTTCTAGGTGCCAAGGCGTCTAAGTAATTGAAAAATAAGTGAAATCACTAAAAATGAATAAAATGTACTTGGGATGGATTATGGAAAAAGTGAATGAATAGATCTAAAGAGCTCTAAGATAGCTTTCCAATACTAATGGAATCATGAAAAATGGAGTTACAAAAAAAATCACAAGCTTAGAAGAAAAAATGATGATCATACTTTGACCGAGAATATAATGAACTAGAAGAAAAATATGATGATGAAACTTGCACCACTATAAAGTGCTTACAACCAGCTTTTTGACAGTATCTTGTTTGAGATTTCAACACCGTATTCCCAGGTTATGTCAATAATAAAAATAGCCCCTTTAGAGAAAGTTAAGACTTGGAAGGGGGTAAGGAGGTCATACGACCATCTATACTATTGACATCAACATAACGTCATGTTAATGATAATAACATATTTCAAGTAATATTCATTGTTGCTAGAAAAAATCTACCCCCTAAAAAATATGTTGATGGAATATTATGTCTGTATTGCTAGAATATTTTTAAAAAAGGTCGGAATATGTTTTGATCGTTGTCAATGTAGAAGATTCACCAAAAATGGAAAATAGTTGGCTGAATTTTTTAATAAACATAGGGTAGTTGGAATTTTTGTGCTGCATATTGTTTTTTATGCTGATTTTATGAGCCACTAGTTGAAAGTGTGGAGGTTGACTGATCGATATGGAAATTTCCGTTGCTAGCATTGTTTGTTTGCCACCAACAATATTAAATGTAAGAGTTGGCTATGGAGATGGCTTGCCAAGATCTAGAGGCCAAAAATAAAGAATAAAGAGAGAAAATCAACATGACAAGAGTAAACTATATTCCTATCAATCATGCAAATAGAATTCCATATACAATGTATGAGAGACCCTTGGTTATATAGCCAAGGTGGGACATGGTATTATATAGGATCATGAAAAGTGTCTTAATCCTATGTCATGTGACAACTAACTCATCAAATATTAAATGAACTAGGAAAAAGTATTAAATCACATGATAAGATCATGACACCTAAGAATTCTATAAATATTCCTAGAACCTAAGTAAACTTAGCATGTGAATAGGACCTACTAGGTGAACTAGTTAGGTAGGAAACCTTATTCACACCAACACCCCCCCTTAAGTGCAATTGAGGGAAGAGGAAAATAATGAAAATGATGCAAAGATGAAGATGGGTCCTAACTACAAATCCATATTAAGTACCCATGTACAAAGAAATATTTCACAAATGGAGAAAAGGAGAAAACCCAGTCGAAAAAAATCCCTCCCCAAAAGAGACATGAAAACAAAATACTCTCAATAAAGAATGAGGAAAAAACCCCATGCAAGGAAAAATAATCCCCATAAGAGAGAATAAGAAGAGAGACTATGAAACCCCCCTCAATATAGTGTCTCTTTCAATGATGGTAGATGTCTAACAATGAATGTTGAAGATGATCCAAGATCGTCAAACAAAATTCCTCCCCTTAGGAAGAAACAAAACCAAGAATGTATGCAGGATTTCTTCCCATTCTTGAAAATAAGATGAGGGACGATGAATTATGTATGATTTATTTGAAGCATGCTCAACTGTCTACATGTGAATGTAAAAAGTGTTAGAATTGTGAAACAAGCACAAAACCACGATCCATGGGGTCAAACAACAAAAAAATACACCTTCCATGCAAGAGATCTACAAACAAGAATTGCTATATTCTTCAACAAGAAAAAGCTACAGAAGAGAATTTCAAGAAGATATGAAAGCTCCGTATAATATTTGAGAGATATTTACAATGAGGGTTGAGTGATTATAAGAGAAAATCCATAAATGAGAAAGAGATTAGATCAGGAAAAGTGTCAACAACACATGAGATGAGACATAATGATCTAATATTAGCTCAACTAGTAAAGCATAAAACACTCCTAAGTTTAGCTTAAGTCCACAAGAATAAATTAGACTAATAATTAATTAAAGATTAATTAATTATTAGCTAATGTATGATAACTCTGACACCCCCCCTTAAGATGAACTTAGGGAGTAGCTAAAAACCCTAAAAAGAATGCATGATGGGTCTCGACAAACAAAGACAAATAAGGTACCCATGTACAAACAAAATATCTCTGTAATGCGGAGAAATAAAGAAAAAATCATGTGGAAAAATCCACTCCAAAAAGAGATGAAATCCAAGTGAAGGACTGAAGAAGCCTCCAAACAAGACAATGTTGTCCCAAAATATAGGAACAAAGGATGAACAAAAAGAACACCACTGAAGAATGAAGAAGCTGCAAACACTATCGTAGAATGATTGTTGAAATGTTGAAAGAAGAACCTCCAATGAAACATGTGATGACCATGATCAAGAAGACAAGAATCTTCATGAGTGCCCATAATGACACTACTCAAATTAGATGGATAACAAAGGAAAACACCTGGAACTCAAAGATACATATGGCAATAGTACCAATAGTCTGAACAACTGATCAAGTGAAAATGGAAGGTCACCTCCAGAAATAGGAATGCAAGAGTGTCCATATAGTAAGTGCTCCATGTCACTGAAATGCATGTGTAACCAACTACTACATACACCTATTACATATGAACAAATACTGTATACATAACTCACTCCAACACAAAAACCAAGGAAGCATTCTAAGCACCAACAGTAGAAACCCCCCATAATGATGATAAGGGAGAGGTATGATAGGTACAATGGAACTAAATTCTTGAATGTACTACATGATAAAGAACCAAGAGCATCTGAATGTGCAAACATGAAAGTAAAAGTAGATATATAGGGTGCACAAACCAAGGCACACATGCATGAGAAAGGTATGAAGGCAAAAAAAAGGCAAACACCAACCCCCATGAAACTTTATATCATAGTGTGAGTACAATAAGGAATAAAGTGATGTTCAAGATCCCATAATACAAGTTCAAT
The DNA here is from genome assembly GCA_007115665.2 of Sequoiadendron giganteum. Classification (NCBI taxonomy): domain Eukaryota; kingdom Viridiplantae; phylum Streptophyta; class Pinopsida; order Cupressales; family Cupressaceae; genus Sequoiadendron; species Sequoiadendron giganteum. Next base: position 135,398,143 of record CM021106.1, read on the forward strand.
ACAAAGGCACTTTATCTTAGTGCATTTACAAAATCATAAATACATGCAATGTGAGCCCATAATGTCCAAAAAAGGACATGTTGAAAATATAATTCTTTGATAGAAAAAGAGGAAATTGGTAACACCATGATGAGGTACACTATAAACATGCACTTTAAAAAAAACAACACCCAAAAATGTGTTTGGATGCAGAAGATATGACCTGTCGAAGTCTCCAAAATGAGAACTGAATAGCTACAACACCGAGAAAAAATAATTATTAAAAAAAAAGAAGTCAAAACCAAAAAATAACTACACCACTGCAAAGAGCACAAAATTTCACCCCATTTAAAAAAAAATGCATTGAAAAAGACCACCATATGGCCAAGATATGGCCTTTGGAAGTTGAGGTGAAAAATTGAAAAGCCCAACAAAGAGGGGCTGAACTTGGCAAAAAAAACCTCTGCCAAATTTAGCAAAAAAGTTGCCAAAGTTGGAGATCCGCCAAATTTAGAACCCTAGGAAAAAATATGCTCCAAATTTGTGAAAAAATACCTCAAAAAAAGGAGGTTCACCAAATGTAAAGCTGTGCTAAAACCTTTGCCAAATTAAGCAAAACTACCTCCAAATTTGGAGGTCCGTCAGATTTAGAGTTCTGATAAAAGATTCCTCCAAGTAGGCTGCATTTACATTATTTTACAATTATTTTTTTGTAAAATACTAGCTACCTTTGCAGGGGCAGGGTCCGAGGCTTGCCACCTTTGCCCTAGCAGGGGTGACAAGTACCTCAGGTACCTTTACCCTTAACACTTTTTTAATATACTTTTTTTTAAAAACAAAAAAAAAAACGGCAATGTCCCTTTTAAAAGGGTTTTCATTTTTTTTAATTGATTTCTTTTGAATTCTTTTTGTAGGAAAAAATATTCAATTTTTAAATTTTACCTCGATTTGTGTGTTGGGAAGGTCGTATGACCTTTCTGCCAATTTTTTTTGCCTCAAATGACAACTTCACTAAATTTGATGATTTGACAAGCATTCTTAAGGTTTTTGGGCCTTCTGGGTGCGATGGTGATGTCCGTTTCATACCAAAATGCACCAAAAATACAACTACCCTCCAGATCTGGAAAAAGAGCAACCACTTCAAAACCTTGTAGATCTAGCATCAGGAATCAAAATCGGGCAAAATAAAAGCCAAATTTGACTTTTTTGATAGCTCTAGATTCAATGGTGAGGTCCTTTTCATGCCAAAATGTACCAAAAATTTTTCCACCTCCAAAATTTATAGAAAGAGCAAAGGGGATTCAGATTTGAAGCCTTTAATCCTTGTTGAAGAAACAAAATCTCATAAATCAAGAAGGGGTTCATTGAATCCACACTCTGATACCATGTTAGAATTGTGAAACAAACATAAAACCATGAGCCACAAGATCAAACAACAAAAAAATACACCTTCCACACAAGAGATCTGCAAACAAGAATTGCTATATTCTTCAATAAGAAAAAGCTACAGAAGAGACTTTCAAGAAGATATGAAAGCTCCAAATAATATCTGAGATATATTTACAATGAGGGTTGAGTGCTTATAAGATAAAAGCCCTAAATGAGAAAGGGATTATATTAGGACAAGTGTCAACATCACATGAGCTGAGACATAATGATCTAATATTAGCTCAACTAATTAAAAATAAAACACTCCTAAGTTTAGCTCAAGTGCATGAGAATAAATTAGACTGATAATTAATTAAAGATTAATTAATTATTAGCTAATGTATGATAACTCTACAAAAAAGATGACACACTCCAAACATGCATTCTAGGCCACACTGCTAAAGAGTACAATCTAGAATCTCCTAGAAATGGATGTAGAACATAGTCCAAAGACAAAGATATCTCTTTTGAAGACAAAAAATCCTCCAAATGCTTCCCAAAATTATCCACACTGACATCAAACTGTGAAGAGAATGAACAAGAGGGCTAGAGTGCTCCCTCACAACAATTGAAGAAGAATCATCTTCATCAAAGAGAAGATGAATGAAATCAATGGTGTCTCCCAAATCTGCAATATGAGACTCCACAAACAATTCTAAGATACCTATCAAGAAGTCATCCCAAGTCATCATATCTGGAAGATGATGTAGATCCTACTAAATTGAATCACAAGAAGCAAAAAATATGGCAACCCAAGCATCATCAAATACAAAAATAGATGAAGATTTGATATTAATAGGGGGAGGAGAAAAAAGAGAAGTCTCTTTGTCAATTGGACATTCAAGATATTCTTTATACTTAAGCTCCTCTAAAGTATCATCATCAAAGAGTATATTATTGATATCATCAAGGGGAATCAAACAGTTTACAACATGATAATATGGGAAAGGAGAGATATGAGGGTTCTTAAAGATCTCCCAAATCTTGGTCCAAAGGGTGCATGGTCTCTCAATATTTGAGATCTCCACAAGAATAGCAACACCAATAGTTGTACCAATAAATATTATAATATGATCATTATTACCCAAAATTGATTTCTTCCAAGCCATGTCTAGTTTAGGTAAGAGTCCAAAAAGATATGGAAAAATATTAATCTACTTGAGATGTGTCAGGATAGCTTTCTTCCAAGACTCATAATTATCCATTTTCATAACTACCACAAATAGATGAATAGAAAAACCCATGATACCTCCTCAAATAATGAAATTTGAGATCAAAAAAATGAATTAGCCACAAGAATATCCCTCCAAATTCACTCAATCAAAGAACCCCACAATAATATATGAGCTTGGAACTTTACGATTAGTGAGATTATAGATACCACTTACCAAAAATAGTGAAGCAATCTTGATCTTGGTACATGAAAATGCCAAATTCAGCCATAAAATCAAAGTATAACTTTTGTTATAAAACGAGATCAATCTAATCACACCAATAAAAAATACTTGAAAATTATGCACTTTCAAAAAAAATACACCCAAAAATGTTACCATAGGAGCAAGAATGGAGTCTCAGATGTTCCCAAAATGAGAACGAATCAACAACACTTATGCGAATCTACATTTTTAGGAAAATGTAGATACCAAAATTAAAAACCATCTACACCATTATGAAGAGCACACAATTTCTCCCAACATAAAAAAATTGCTTGAAAAATGGAGGTCCAAAGCCCAAGTTATGGGCATTCAAAAATATCGCTTCAAAAGAAAAACTTCAATGGAGAAAGGGGGAAAATTTATTAAGGCCCTATTGACATCATATTGATGTCAACAAGGAATATTGCTTGAATTTTCCTGCTTCACCAACTTAAAATTGATGGCTAGTTCATTGTTGTAGGTTTTTCCATCCCAAAATATTCGTTTGGAATACTCTTTGAGTCATTGGATTCCACACAAGCAATGACGAAATATTATTTCTGATAGCCAATATATTCTCCTCTGAATCACCAGTGCATAGAATCTTGTAATTGTGGTAGAATATTCTTTTATTTACTGTCAGTTATTATTGGCCACCTAATGGTGGGGCCTCCTACTCGTGCCATGTGGTGTTGTAGGAGGGCCAAACACCCTCAACGATACTACAAAGGTCAAAAGGTAGGGTACATTGCGTACCCTACATAGACTAAATTTATTTTTAGTTTTAAAAATTAAAATTAAAATTTTTAATTAAATTTTTCTGAAAAATAAATTGAATTTTTTTATTTTTTTAAAATTAATTTTTTTAAAAATGAAATCAATTTCTTTTTTATCAAATCGTATCAACTGTCATTATGGCAACCATACATATAGGCGAGGAGGGGATTTTTTTCCTTGATGGCCCTAGGAAAGTTGTTTTATTTAGATGAACTGACAATTGATCTTAGGGTTCCTCGGATTTTTAGATGCGATGGTAGGGTTAGATTTGATCCAAAATGCTCCAAAATCACAACTACCTCCTAGATTTGGCAACCACTCTTTAGTTTCAAACCCTTATAGATCTAGCCTCATATGTCTGATTTGGAAAAAATATAACAAAAAATTAACTTTTTTGAACACTCTAAACTCAATGGTGAGCTTAGATTTGCACTAAACAACTCCAAAATGAACCTGAAATACAAAGCCACAAAGAGGAACCCCCCAAAATTTGGCATTTCTATCAATTTTTTTATTCTCCAGATCATCATATGATGCAAGAGAAGAGCATACATAACTTTTCAATATCTACCAAGATCTCTCCAAAAAGGCTAACCAAAGGCACCCAACTTGCTTTGATACCATGTAAGAGTTGGCTATGGAGATAACCTTCCAAGATCTTGAGGCCAAATGAAAAGCACAAACAGATAAAATTAATATGACAAGAATAAATTGTTTTCCTATCAATAATGCAAGTAGAATCTTATATAAAATGTATGAGAGACTCTTGGTTATATAGCCAAGGTGAGACAAGATTATATAGGATCATGACAACTGTCTTAATCCTATGTCACATGACAACTAACTCATGAAATATTAAATGACCTAGGAAAAGTATTAAATGACATGATAAGATCACATGAAACCTAAGAATTCTAGAAAGATTCCTATGAACTACTAGGCGAACTAGTTAGGTAGGAAATATTATTAACACCAACATTAAAAACTGTTGCCAAAGATCTTTGAAGGGTACAAAATGAACCTTGCACCAAACCAATTTGCCTCTTTTTTGATTTCTTTTTTTATAAATTTTTAACCTAGTAAAAAATATAATTAAAAAACCATAATTTTTTTAAATATTGTACTTGTTCAAATGGATGAATTTATTGTAGTAGCCTAGGGATGTGTGTAGGACCATACAACTTGTGAACCCCAGTTTTATACCTACACAAATACAACAAATAAACACATTATTAGATTAATATGCAAGATAAAACAAGGATTCCCCATGAAATCCATTTATAAAACTTAAATAAAAAGAAAATGAAGAACAATGCAAGAAACTAAATCAAATCTATTTAAACAAAGAAAAATCTTGATCCCATGGGGGAATTGGTGCCAATTGGTGTGTTGAAATTGACCCTTTCCCAACTCCTTTGTTGAAATGTTGATGATTTGTGGATGATTGAATCTCCTTGATGATATTTTGGCATAACTTAGCTATGAAATCATGAAAATGGTGAATAATTGAGGAGAAATGGGCAAAATTAGCTCTCAATGTAGATAGAGTAACTTTGCATGAGATTGTGGATGATAGAATGAGAGGAAGAGTCTCTCATTTATAGATTTCAAATTGAAAGAATGAACAATATTTGAGCGATGTGGGAAAAAACACCAACCAATGAGAGAAGACCACTTGTCCACATGTGATTGGAGGAGGAATGAGCACATTTTGGTCAATGTGCATAATAAATGCTATTGGATTCAAATTTGAAATTTTAATGTGGCATGTTGGAGGTAGAAGGAAATGGAGTTAATATCACTTGGCTCAATGTAAAGGACATGTAAGAGGCCTTAAATGTCTTGTTGGAAGGACAAAGCCCACTTGAATATGAATTCAAATTTGAAGGAATATTCCCTTTTTATGCTATGTTGAGAGAAAATAGGAAATTAAATAAATCAAAGTAATTGATTTATTGTGCAAGTTGCATTCTCTAGAGGATTTTAGTGATTGAGACTAAATTAATCAAGATTTGATCTATTTAATGAGAGATTAGATTTGATAATTTGGACTCAAATTTATGAGTTGATTTAAATCAAAATTGAGATGAAAGTTAATTAAATAAATGTTTTTGATTTATTTAACTAAAGGGGACAATGTTAGGTAAATCAAATAATGTTTAATTTATTCAATTTAATAAGTTGAATTATTTAATTAAAAGGGATTGAGGATTAATTAAATTAAACTGATTAATTTAATCAACAAGGGAGAAAGACCTAATTAAATAAATAATTTTTTATCTAATTAAAAGATGAAAAAGTGATGATAAGTTGAGAGTATGATTTAGGATGAAGTGATGTTAGTAAACCAGGATAAGGTGCATGCATATTTTCCATGTCTACATTTTTCCCCTTTTTGAAGCAATGCAATTGTTTTATTGGTTCAAAGAATAAACTACTGTGGTCAAAGTTCAATTTTTTTTAATTTTTTAGATGCCCCACTGTTGCCCCAGTGGAAGGATTATACTGGTATGTTTCCCCCTCGAGAGATCGAGCGGAAATGCTAATTTTTCGATCGAGATCATGATAAAATGCGAGAGGAGTGATTCTATTGATCAGAGGACAAAAAATACTTCTTTGATGTAGATAATTCTGATGATGTTTAGACAGTCACTGGCCATGGGTAGCCTCATGTATATTTTGATACAACACACCAATTTTGGATAGAAATTTTAGTAAAGATAGAAGAATAAGAAGAAAAGAATGATGAGAAGAGGATCCAACAAGCCTACGTTATGATGATGATGATGATTTTCTTACCAAGAGTTAGGATTTTAAAAGGGCCAATTACTTTATGTTTGATAAAACACGTAGGTACGATGCATCAAGGTAGAAAGAACTAGGATGACATTGTATCTAGTGTGATGGAATTTGAATCGACAATCATATAGGAGTGCTCTTGTTCACATTTGACATACATAAACCTTGCTAGGACGAACCTAACAAAGCGAGTATTTGACAAGTTATTTTACAAGAACATCCTACAAGAATAGCAGATAAAAAAGATAATTATCATTGCCCTATTCATTTCTCTCTAAGCCTATTTTGTTTAGGAATCATCGAGAGGTCCTTGGAATGAGCGGAAAATAAGATAAGTCAAAAGACCAAGATAAAGTAATCAAACAAGCTAATGTTCTTCGTACCGCTAGCCAAGGCAAAACTACTATGAGATACCTGATGCTTATGTCCATTGTGGGAAGGATACATCCTAGGACATGTTGTGATCAGAGTTTTGGTGAGACTGATTGGGTGATAAGATATTGATACTTTGAGTTGACCAACTTGCTTGCTTACTAACCTAGACTTGAGACTTTTGACGATTAGGGTGTTCACTTCGGAACCTGCTAGACTTGCTTCTGATTGCCTCACTAGAGGATGAAGATGATGATGATTTATTAGGAATGATGATTATCATGGGTGAAAGCGAGATGAGACGGGTGCACCATTTTGGGTTTTCTCAAATGTTTTGAGTCTATTTTTGGAACTTTGAGAATGTTTTGCAAATGTTTTTAGTATTTTCAATATTTATGAATGTTTTTGGATTTTGTGTCTTGAGGGCTGATCAAGGATGGCCTTGCCTACATTTAAGCTCAGAGATGACGTAGTTTGGCTGACAATGGACTTGACTCAATGATGAGATAGATGGGAAAATGGATTGCTAGATTACGACGAACGCCTAAAGGACTGACCTAGGGTGTGAAATAGATGGGAAAACGGATTTCCATTGTGACAAATACCTAAATGACTGACCTAAAATGTAAAATAGATGAGCAAATAGATTATCATTGTGACAAATGCCTAAAGGACTGACCTAAAATGTCTCGGGGGATGATCAAAGATCAACATTGCCTACGTTCAAGCTCAGAGATGATGTAGTTCGACGGATGACTTTTTTTTTTTGGATTTTGACATGTTTTGGATGTTTTTGAATTTTTGATGGGTTTTTGCATGATTTTAATGATTTGGATATGGATATAATATCAGTGCTCTATTTTGGGATTTTGTTGAAAACCAAGCTAGGTTGATTGATCAGACTGATGGATTGATGATGATAACATTGTTGAGGATACACAACAATGCAAGGATAGTGTTAAGAAATATTGGGATTGGGAAGGATATCCCGAGATGATGATTGGATTTGATTGATCAAGATTTTGAAGCTTGATTTAGAACAAAATTGTTTTGATGATTTGATGTGATGTTGAAGTACACATTAGATGCAATTGATATTGATTTTGTGGATTGATGTTCAATGAAAGATAAATCTTGATACAAAACATCTTCCTCTCCAAATATGCCATGGGCTAGTGATTTGGAGTTTTTGCTCACAAATGGTTTGACCAATTTGATTTTGTGTTTGCTAATATTTAGATCACCACATAATTTGGAGGATATAGATCAATATTTATTCTTGAAGAAAGATGTAAACATTTTCCCCCAAGTATCTAGCAATGTTTGAAAGTCCATGGGTGGACACTTGGATAGGTGTGTGTATGGATGGATATGGTAAGCATGCAAAGGATGCCAAGGATTATCTTGTGATAAGATAAGGGATTAAGGTAGTGGATGCACATTTGGATAGTGGTTCATGCCTTAGATAATATTAGGTAGGATAGGATCAATGAAAATGACCCCTATCAAGATGTTTACCATAAGCAAGTGTAAAGTGTGCACCAAGCAAATGGATGAAAATAGATTGGATAAATGGTTCATGGATGAATGGATTTATTATGGATGGAATGCTGGCTTTATTATGGATGTGATAAGATGCTTTCACTTGAAATGGTGCATGTAGATGCTCAATTCTACACATGATGCCTGTTTGCGAGGTTTTCATCATAATACCTATCCAAAGTGCCACCGTAGTGGTTTTCACTAGAGGATGATTTTTCTCTTTATTGTTTTCAATCATTTTTTTTATTTTTATATTTTTTGATTTTTTTGTATTTTTTTGAAAGATTTTAAGCTCATGCTAAACCACCTGGTGGTGCTAATGTTGATGCTTCTATCATAATGTGCCATCGATATCCTACTTGAAGAAACTGCCTAGCCAAGATACGTGCACTTGAATGCAACTTTTGAGATCCCTAATCTACTTTGCTGATAGCAGATTTAACTTTATCTTTGTGTGCACATCGTAATAGAGTGCCTTCTGAATCCTTATGATGAAGGGTCATCGTCAACACATGGTCAATGTGATAATTGGATATTATGCATGGAAGAATGGATAGTGGATTGTGTTTAGGAATAAAAGATGGATTGGTTGACAGTTTGGAACCTTTGACTCTCCAAACATGGGAAGATGAGCAATGATGGGTGGATATGGAAGTGTACGTGGAATTAGGACCAACTGCTTGATATACTTTGTACATTTCTTGAGAAGCCTACTTTTTCCTTTGTGGACATCTTTGATGGATACTTGTCCCATTTTTATTTTTCCCCATAGTTTCTTTGACTGATGGAGTTTGATAGGGATAATCTTTCTTTGTATTTTTTGTTATCCATATGTATTTGATTTGTCCTTCATGATTTTCTTCTTTTTCCTTGATAAAATTCTTCATGCTTTGATTCAAAACCTTATTTTGATGTTGGTCCCAATTCATGGATGGGGTGATGGGTGTATGAAGATTCATGATGTGGCTAGTTGTAGTATTGGCATTGGTTTCATCATAAGGATTCTTCGTGCCCCCTATTTTGACATTTGCTTGAGATGAAGTTGCCCCTAGTATGGTGATAGTAGCACCTTTGTTCTTTGATTATCCTTGTTTTGACATGCCTTGTTCAGAATGCATTCTCTAAAAAATGACCACTGTAGATGATGTTATTTCAATTTGTTGCTCTGCTGACTCTGGAATATCCTGTTCTGTCTGACATGTTCCCTTGAGTGGATAATGTTGGATATCTTCGTACATGATGTACTTAGTCTAAATTTGGGATATATCTGATCTTGATGTTGACAATTGAGTTTGACCGTAGGAATCAATAACCTACTCTTTTTGTGTAATAATGTCAGGAGTACATGAATCTTGTTTTGAATGAAGATAATCTACATGTCCATCCAAGGAAAGCATCTCATGGGTAGATGGAGGAGTATGTGTTCTGTGGATGTAATCATCTTGTATAGATAGGAGAGTGTCCATTATATCATTGTAGTAGCTTGGAGATACAAATTATTGATCTTGAATGATTTCAGAATTGCTTTTGACATGATTTGGATCAAGTTCTTGACATGGGTCAATTTTAGAGGATGGATTGCTTCCAAAGGGTTCTTGGATATCTTTAATAGGCATAAGAAGTTTCTCAAATGTCATGAGGTCAAAGTATGTCCATATGTTTTGGAAATGATCATTTCTAGACCTTGGTAAAAGATGTTGATCATGCTTTGGAATAAATTCTTGAGATATGTCCTCTAACTCATTAGGTGATGCAGAGACATTGTCAACACGATCATTGGTCGAAGGATCTTGATAATCATTTTCAATGATTGTTGTGGGAATATATTTCAAGATTTTTTGAGTGAGTGGGGCTTGTTGATATGCCTACATTTGTTGTGCCAACAATGCTTTTTGTTGGTCTTGTTTCTGATGTGCCAACAAAGCTTGTTGTTAGGCTAGTAATTGGGTTGCTTCCTATTGTTCTTAATATTGTTGTAGGCCTTGTTAAAGTTTTTGTTGTCAAGCTACTTGCAATTGTGCATGGGCTTGAGCATGCATTTTTTGGACTGCTTGCAATGTGATGCTGGATGAATTTGCCATTTTTTGTTTTGGCCTTATTGCAAAAGTGAACCTCTAAGGTGTTTAAGACCAATGATGAGATGAAGGATGAAAGGGTGAGGGGTATGGGTGTTTGAAATTTTAGGAACTTTGGATCAATGCTAGACTTTAAGACTTGATTTGATTTTGATTGATTGATAGTGAACTTGTAGACTCTATGAAATTGTGTTACCCTAGGGTAAACTCGCACATGAAAGGATAATTTGGCTAGGTGTGTTAAGCCAAACAAGGTGATGTTGGATAATGTAATTGTAAATTCTAGGAAGTTGTGTTATCCTAGAGTAAACTTGTACACAAGAGGATAATTTGGTTAGGTGTGTTAAGCCAAAAAAAGTGATGATGGACTTGTAAACCTTAGGAAGTTGTGTTATCCTAGAGGTAAATTCACTCAAGAGGATTGATAACTTGATTAAGTGTGTTAATTCAAACAAGGTGATGTTGATTTTTCCTAAAAGTTTAGCATAGGTGATGTTTGCCAAGGTTCCAAAAGTTGTTGGTGAAATGGGATTTGATAAATGTTTGGATGGATGAAGTGTTTGACTTGATCCTAGATTAACCTAAGAGGAATTTTTTACTAGACCAAGATATTGAAGAAAATGCCTTTCCCTAAAAAGTGGTTCAAACCAAAAGACCAATGTTTGCATGAAAAGCAAATGACTCAAAAGGGACCAAGCACATGTGTGGTTCAATTGTCTATTAGCTTGCTTAGATTTGGTTCTTTTTACCACAAGCACTTTCTTGATTATTCTTTTCAAACTAATTGTCTATGTCTCAATTCCTATTCATTCCATAAGGTCCATTATGTGTAAATCAAGGTTTCAAGAGCATAGTTTCGTAAGTTGACTTTAGTATGAGAAAATTATGATGTAAATCCAAATGCTTAGAGACCTCTAAGGATAAAATCCCTAGGGAAAGAAACAAAACTTGGATTTGCTCAAAGGTATTTTCCCCTCCTAAAGGGTTTGAAATTTCAATATTTTGTGAATGTTTGTTTCTGAATTTTTCCAATCAAAGCAATGTGTTTTTGATTCCAAGAACATGCAAAATCCTAGGATGAAGACACAATATTTGTTGGGATCCCACTTGGATAAATCCAGCTATGCATATTCAATGCGGATGATTAGATGCTTGACCACACAAGCTCCCCCTTACAATGCAATCGCTTCTCGGGTCAGCCAAGTATGAGTACCCATGAATCTCCCATGACATACTTTTCATCTCTACAATAGAACCGCATGTATACATGGCGCGGCTTCAAAGGACACGACCTTTTGCACCAACAAATAGTTAAGGATTTTGGCCTTTTCTAAACAAGGGTTTTAATGCAAACATTTCATTCGTGGGAGACTATCCATGTGGTGAGAGACTATTTCTACCCTTCTTGTCGGAATAATCCTCATGATTCTCAAACTTTCCTCGAGAATCCACACTTGTATATCAGTTGGAAGTCGCTTGGCTTTAGCATGTTCCCGGTTGGGTTGTTCCATTGGATGATTAATTTTTCCCACAAGGCAAACCCATTAAGATAAAAAAAAGAAAGCACGTATATCCCGTAGTTCAATCGACCTTTGTTGACAAACAAAGGGAGAACACTCGCAATATACCATGCTCACACTTGCATGATTGTTTCAATTTTAATCCCCAAAATGAAATGTGGAGGAAATTATTTTACTCAACTTAAGATCACCAAAAGAGATTTTGATTCTCAATATCTCTGTGAGGCATGAGAGAAGCACATATGCCCTTTTGATGATATTATTTTGAATAACTAATTACAAAATAAAACAACACTTGTTCATTTTAAGTCCATAAAACAAAAGTGAATTCTTTTAGAGCACCAAATCAAATGTGTGATTTTCCTTGTTCAATTGTTAAACCTTCAAACAAATCTAGTAAGTTGTTCTAAAGTTCTTTCTAGCCTTTTGTTTGCAAAAAAATTTAAAGAAAAATCTGTATTGTTCTTTTTAGAGCCCAAAAGAAATTTTAGTGTCCTAAGAGCATGAAAGTAAATAAATCCTTAGAAAGGGATTATAAGTTCTCCCAAAGTGTTTAAAAACACTTGATACAATGAAATGATAAATTCATAAAGAAACCTTGGCCTTCATTTTCCTTCTTTCACTTTTGATCAAGAAATTTCCTTTTTTGGCAGATTTCAACAATTTTTAGATTTTTCCATTTTTGGTAATTTTGCATGCATGACTTTGAGAGTCCTATTTTTTCCCAATTTTTTTATAAAACTAATATAGGATGAATTGCCAACTGAAATCCTAAATTTGAAACATGAACTTTGAGTTATTAACAAAAACAACTTTTTAAAAACTAGGAAAAAAACACTAAATTGTCATTTTGAGGGCCAAGATGAAAGTTTCAAGCCCCGAAAATGTGCCAAAATGGTGACCAACCCATCTATGATTGGTTGGCAAGCCACATTCCACCTCATAATGAAACCACTTATAAAATTTCAGCCAAAACCCACGTCCAAGTCAAAAGTTATGACCTCGAAAAGTTCCTGCATCACAAAAAATGTTAAAAAAATAAAAAATCCACAGGTGCGGTGCAATTAGCAAATGCGACGGAGTTTAGAAATTGCACAGCGCAATATATCTCCACACTTAGATTGAGTGGCGCTTTGTAGAAAATAGAGAGTGCAAATGTGACACAATTTGAGCATGTGGCATAGTTTGGATTTTGAAAAATCTGCAGCGAAGTTTGAAAATTCAAAATTCTTAGGCAGGAAAGCAAGTGCGGTGAAGTTTGGGCTTACAGCGGTGCAATATAGCACTGCATCTCTGAAAGCAGTGCAACATAGCACTGCAAGACTGTGTGCAACGCAGTTTCCTGTAAGCAAAAAAAATGTCAAAAAGTCATAAAATTTTGGAAAAACATGATGAATTTCTCCAATCAAACCCTGCTTCTAGAGACAAAATGTGAACCCTGGTTTTATACCTACACAAATATAACAAAAAAACACATTATTAGATCAATATGCAAGATAAAACAAGGATTCCCCATGAAATCCATTTACAAATCTTAAATAGAAAGAAAATGAAGAACAATACAAGAAACTAAATCAAATCTGTTTAAACAAAGAAAAATCTTGATCCCATGGGGGAATTGGTGCCAATTGGTGTGTTGAAATTGGCCCTTTCCCAAATCCTTTGTTGCAATGTTGATGATTTATGGATAATTGAATCTCCTTGATGAGATTTTGGCATAACCTAACTATGATTTCATGAAAATGGTGAATAATTGAGGAGAAATGGGCAAAAATAGCTCTCAATGTAGATAGAGTAACTTTGCATGAGATTGTGGATGATAGAATGAGAGGAAGAGTCTCTCATTTATAGATTTCAAATTGAAAGAATGAACAATATTTGAGCGATGTGGGAAAAAACACCAACCAATGAGAGAAGACCACTTGTCCACATGTGATTGGAGGAGGAATGAGCACATTTTGGTCAATGTGCATAATAAATGCTATTGGATTCAAATTTGAAATTTTAATGTGGCATGTTGGAGGTAGAAGGAAATGGAGTTAATGTCACTTGGCTCAATGTAAAGGACATGTAAGAGGCCTTAAATGTCTTGTTGGAAGGACAAAGCCCACTTGAATATGAATTCAAATTTGAAGGAATATTCCCTTTTTATGCTATGTTGAGAGAAAATAGGAAATTAAATAAATCAAAGTAATTGATTTATTGTGCAAGTTGCATTCTCTAGAGGATTTTAGTGATTGAGACTAAATTAATCAAGATTTGATCTATTTAATGAGAGATTAGGTGATTTGATAATTTGGACTCAAATTTATGAGTTGATTTAAATCAAAATTGAGATGAAAGTTAATTAAATAAATGTTTTTGATTTATTTAACTAAAGGGGACAATGTTAGGTAAATCAAATAATGTTTAATTTATTCAATTTAATAAGTTGAATTATTTAATTAAAAGGGATTGAGGATTAATTAAATTAAACTGATTAATTTAATCAACAAGGGAGAAAGACCTAATTAAATAAATAATTTTTTATCTAATTAAGAGATGAAAAAGTGATGATAAGTCGAGAGTATGATTTAGGATGAAGTGATGTTAGTAAACCAAGATCAGGTGCATGTATATTTTCCATGTCTACACAACCATATAGATTCCTATGTGTGGACCTCTAACTACTATTATTATTTTATTTAATTTTCTACTTTTGATGAAATGACATGAAAACCTTAGGTTTTGGGATGTTGTGGACTCAATGGTGACACTTGTTTCACTTTAAGATGTCACTTTTTCCCTCAAGGCTGAATCTCTGAAAATTTGGATAGAAAGTCACAAATATAGTGGTCTAATACCATGATGGAGCTGATAGTGAACCCTAAAACTCCTAGAAATAACTTGCAACCAAAATACCTATCACATGTTGGGATTTTCAGTAGGATGGGGAAATAAATTAAATAATTAAACAATATAGATAATAGAATTTAATGAAGATAAATAAATTTAAAGATACATTTTTTTAACATGGTTCACATAATATGTTATAAATCTACAAACAACTATTCAATTTATTAATTATCTAGAAAAGACAAAAATTTCATTAACCTACAAAAATATCCACTATTTTGTGCAAATTAAACACCCTCACATCTTATTTGTGTGCAATTACTATCATTGCATGTTCACAACTCAATGCATACACTCACACTTGCACATGACTATGTGTTCACTACTTTGAACTAGACTCTCTTTGTTGCAAGTTCTCTTCACAAAATCATGAGTTTCCACCTTCCATCATGCATGTTGTTTGTTGCCTACTGCTTCATCTTCACATGTCCTAACTATCCACCTTCGAACTGCAACAAGAAACTATTTCATTTCAAGTAGTTACAAAACTAATTTCAACAAGAATTAAAATTAAATTTCCTTAAAAATGACAATTTCTTGCACTCCCTTGTTAATTATTTTGGGGGGAAATTGCAACTACCAAAGTTGCTAAAATTTAACATCAATTTATGATTAGAATTTAGAAACTAACATCACAAATGAGAGATCAAAGAAATGTTTTTTCTCATGCAACCTTGAGAAGAGAATGAATCCACACAAGCATTCGATATACCTTATGTATTGAATTGAATGGAATGTAATATGAATTGTATACAAAGTACAATAATGAATGCTTATAAAAGAAAATACAAACCCTTGATGAGGATTTAATTAGATTGTGACATGTGTCATATAATGTAATGAGATAACTTGACCTATAAATATCTCAATCTAATAATAAAAAATAGTTCTAGGTTTAGCTTGAGTAATTCATGTAATAAGAGACCTAATAATTAATTAATTATTTAGTGATTGTCATAATTACTCCAACACTTATATGTACATGCTTTGGTTTCTTGGATATGGGTGATCCCACAATACCGTGTCTCACCTTTTGGCCAGTATGGACATTTATATTATAATTTTTAAATGAATCTTCATCTTTTGATACCTATAGTAGATAAACCGTTAAGAATTTGAAGATAATGCAAACTAGTGATTTGTGGCAATTTCTGTGTGGATTCTAAATATACATTTTTTATTTTTTTCTAAAATAAATCATGAATATTTCAACATCTCCTTTAATAATTAGTTTTAAATAGAAAACAACATTTTTAGAAAGTAAACATTTGTGTCGTCCAACATAATTTTTTTTATATAAAGGATAAAATTATAATTTTTGAAATATAGATTCTCAACATCAATATCTAGGGAAATGATATTTTTCATAATTTTTTTTTACATATTTTTTTTAATTAATTTTTGAAGTCACTGTAACTATAATTCAGACATACGTGTGTGTCGTCCAACATAACTTTTATTGTATATATCAAAATCCTTTTTTTTTTGGGTGAAACATAAGTATCAATACGGAGGGAAAGGATATTTTTTTAACATTTTTACAAATTTGTTTTACTATTTTACAACCTTTGTAGAATGAAAAGCTTAATGTTCAGAGAAAAACCTATATTTAGTAAAAATTGAAAATTAAATACATGATAAATGAAAAAAATATCAAAACTATACTTGTTGGAAAGCTCATTTTGAGGAATACAATCTTGCAAAATATCTTTTCAGGTTAAGTTCATCTGAAGTTCCAACCCAGGGTTTGAAACTGAATTTTCTAAGGAAAAATTGATGTAGAAGACAAGGTTTTCATGTTTGGAACCTTCAGTCGAAGCTAATTATCTAAAGGCATGTTGATTTATGCCTTGAACTTCAATCAAAGGTACTTGACCTTTTATTGAAGGTAGACATTCTATTAAAGGTACAAAGTGAAACACCTTCGATTGAAGGTGCATTTTAAAAAGTTCAATTCTCCCCAAAAAATTCCTCTTGCTAAGAGTTAGATATGGTTCCATGATTTCACCCATATATAAGGTTGTGTTTGTTGTGATTAGCCAAGAATATAAAATTGTGAATTCATAACCTTGCATAAGTGAAAAATGAAGCACAATAGTATATCTATCAATATAGTGAAGAGTGTGTAAATATGCAATGAATGACTTATATATGAAAGATAAAGGAGGTTAGATTCAAGATAAAGGAGGTGATAAGGTAGGAGTGAAAATCTGACCAACCCTCCAAATTTTCAACACTTGTGAGATCACTTGATAAACATGTGATAAAGTGGCAATTATGAATGTATTAGGAGTCTCAAATGATGAGGACATGTCTCAATCAAACAAGGTGAGAAAAAAACATAATTTTTTTATTATTAAACTTAAGGTAAGTGTGACTAGGTCAATCATAGAAAGATGATATCTTAACTAGATATGTAAAGACACTATTTACATTAATAATTCTAACATCTATCTTTTTCTATGGTTATGTATTTATGCATTTGATTTCATTTGTGAAATTAGAGATTCTAGATCAACACATCAATGCAAAACAGAACAACAAGATGGATCAACCAATGAGAATCCAAGAGTAACCAAGACACAAAAGGTAGAAACTGGAAAGATATAAGATTAAAGAACTAAAATAAGGTAGCACCCAAGACAAGTATAGTATGAACACATAAGAGACAAAATAGGAAACAACCACAAAAAACCAAAAAGTAGGAAATATCAAACTAATCCTTTTAGCTATTAATCATCTCCCATTCTTTGGTGAGCATTTCCAACTCCTTAGTCCATGGGTCTTTGCCATCCTCAGCTGATTTTTCCACCTACTTATATTCTTCCTTAGAAGGTTCCAATATGTGCTTTCTTTTCCTAATATTTTCTTTAACATTTAGAGTTCCGAAGATAGCATTCTCCATAATTATGTAGGTTACACTAATCAACCTTTTGAAGGCCTCATCGAGTTTGTTGATTATATCCCGTAGTGCTAATATATTATCATTTTGGGATTTTCTATCAACCATCTCCCCTTCCTCCTTCGGGTTCTCCAAAATCATAATATTAATAAAATCCCACTCTATTCATTTTCCACATTATTTTCCTCATCTTCTTCTAAGTCCTTCACTACACCCTATTCAATACCACAATCAAATTTCTCCTCTTCAGAGCTGGATATGTTCTCTTCCTCAACCACACCAAGCACCACATCTATCTCATCTCAGCTCAAATCCAAAGGCTCCTCCTAGGTTGGAATGAATTACTCATCCAATGGATCTTCCTCCTCTTCCTCATATGAAAGCATTTTCCCTTTTGCATTAACACTGGCCAACTAAGAAAATATTCTTTTCCTTTCACACATGCCCCCTTTTGATTTTGCAATAATATGGACCCTTTGTCTTATTTTATTTGTATTTAAATTTGGTTTTGTTCCTTGGTTTCTCTTATTCCTTTCTTTGGCTTTGGAGAGTGTGCTTAAATATCAAAATGATGGTTAATTTTCATATGCTTTAAGTTCATGTTGTTTGTAAGTCATTTAGGTCATTTTCATCAGTGAATTACAAAGTTTTAGGGTTTTAGTATTTCTCATCCTTGCATACCTTTTCATTGATCCTTGAATCCCATAACTTAATAATTTTTTATATTTTAGAGTCATATTTTAGAGCTATATTTATTTGAGTACTTTGGATATGAGCTCTTTGGGTCTACTAATCCATAACTCTCTATGATTCCCTTTTTAATATCTCTTATAGTTAGATTTTCAATCCTTTCCTTATTTTTTTTCGCATGGTATGAAGCCCTTGGTATTTATAATCCCTAATTCTTGATCCTTTTAATTGATATATCTTTCAAAATTAGAGATGAAAAATAATTTTAATGTGATAATCTTGGGATGGAATACACATTATTCTTGATCCTTGACTCCTAACATTATTATTTGTCTATTCTTTTGGAGCTAGACACATGGAGCTCCCTCTACCACCTTATTTAAGTAATTGTTAAGAGTTATCTGTAATACTTTTATCCCAATCCATTTTCACTATATATTTTTGGTAGTCAAGTTTTAGGCCATATTTTTTCTTGGTATGCCCTATGGCATAGTTTCCTTGGTATCATTAACACCTAGACCTTGGCACTTTGCATTGCATTATTTTTTAGGTTTACAAATTTGGAATTATCCTTATCTACATAATTTGAGGTAAGGGTTATAAAGTATCACAAATCCTCAACCACTAACACTTTTCCTTATATATCATTTTGGATTTAGATATGTAGAGGCCCTCTATTTTCCTTCTTTTGGCAAGAGTTATAAAATAATCTTGGTCCCCAATCCTCAAGGCCGTATTCCTTATACTTATTTCAAGATAAAAGTTTCAATAATCCTTCTCAAGCCATCTCTTTGGGCACATATCATGGTGTATCATTGAATTCTAAACTCTGACACTTCATTGAGTTATCTTTTCACTCTCTAGTATGTGTTGAAAATTTCTAAGGTTCTAACACTATTTATAGGCCAAAAAGAAAGTGACCCATAAATCTGTGAAAAGCCCATGCCATAGGTTATCTAGTTCAAGGAGCCTCTAAAGTCTTAAAAACCCTAAACAAAAAGGAAAATTAAGATGGTCATTAGTGATTACAAAGTTCCTCTACTCTTTGAAATTCCAACAAGGTTTGAGAGCTAGCCAAATTGTTGAATCACCAACATAACAAAGTTAGTAAGTTTAAAAGTTTGATAACTTATTGAAACACTACCAAGGTTCTAAAATATTCAAAATTATTGCCAAGTAAAATATGTTGGAGTTTCTCAAGTTCTTTTAAACTTCAAAGTGAAAAAAGTGAAATAGAGGAAAATGTGAAAGATTAGTAATTTCCTAAAACCTTTAAATTTTTGATGAAGGTTTAAAATATCTAAAAATACTAAAAATGGTTTTAAATGCACCTAAACATTGATTTCCTTGTCATAAATTGAATTGAATAAATTTAATTTATATTTTATGGGACTTTGAGTGGGAAAAAAATTCTATAGTGTGTGAAGGAATGATTACTACTATAGGTGCATGAGTTCCAAAATGTATTAGTTCTAACATTTTCAACTACCCTAGGTATTTTATCACTCACAAAAATAATTTTACACATCCCAAGACATAAATTTCATATTTCTCATACTATCAAGAGGGAATCTATTCACCATATTATAACAAAAATAATTAGAAATCCTTAGTTATTAATTTGTTTAAAATTTCACATTGCTCACACTAGAATGAAGAAGGAATCCATCACAATTAGTGAGTTAGGAATATTTCTAGAAGTCTTAGTTGTCATGTGATCTTATCTTATCTTATCCCGTAGTTGTCACATGACATATGATTGAGACACTTGTCATCATCCTATTTTATCTTATCTCTCAACCTTGCCTATATAAGAAAGATCTCATATGTACAATTGTATTGCATTGTATATATATGTACATTGTTGATCACATTTGATCTAATATATTTTGCATCCATTATTGTAAACATATACTCTTTCTTTTCTCTCTTATGGAATGATATTTTGGTTTTGTAGGTGATCTTGGGAGCTTGAGTCCTTGAGTGACTCTAACACATAAAACTAAATATATTATGTTTTATTTTATGCCTTTTAGCTACATTTAGTTGAATTATCTGTTATAGAGGTTTGAATGTGATGAATATTTGATGAATGCCATGTTCATTCTATTGGCTACTTGCTAATTAAAAATTTACCTTATGTGGTTATTCTAAGCACTTTTTATTTCATTTTTTAGAGTATTCTATCAAAAACCACTATAATTTCAATCTCTAAAGGAAATATCATTATGGGCCATGAAATTCATTTTAGGGGAATTTTATGGAGTTGTGGACTTGGTTTAGGGAACATTGTGCTAGAAATTAAAAGGGGTGATTAGAATCGCAATAGTAAGAGTGAGTAGTATGTGGAAAACTAAATTTTTTATACTTTTTGAATCTATTTTTGTTGGAAAAAGCTAGAAAATTATATTCAAATTTTAGATATGTATCTACACAATAAAGTAGACACTATTTTTGAGTTTATGAATGAATATAGATACATGAAAAAAATTATTTCAATTTTGAATGATTATATATATTTGCAGATATACTAATGTAAACACATACATGATCTATATATTTAATTTTGATTGTTATGAGTCTATTGAATAAGGTTATGGAATGATTATTTTAATTGGAAGGTCACCCTGGGCAGATATATGAACTAGTGCACCAAATCACTCACTAGAGAAGAAATTTCTTGGAATTCAAGGAGATGGTGTATGATAAATAACAAAATAGAAGTGCCCTAACCGGCCTTTTGAACCCCCTGCTTTCCGTGTTCAATGAAGGCCTCGACCCCCACCCCCTGGCCCCCTACAATTCACCAAGGTAGGGGGCCAGGGCCTTCACTGAACATGGAAAGCAAGGGGTTCAAAAGGCTAGTTAGGGCACTTCTATTTTGTTTGTTTTTATCATACACCCTCTCCTTGAATTCCGATAAATTTCTTCTCTGGTAAGTGAGTTGGTGCACTAGTTCATATATCTGCCCAAGGTGACCTTGTTGATTAGGGTGGGTGGGAGGAGGAAGTGGAGATTGAATTCAAGGTGAAATTCTTATGTTTCCAATAAGAATTATAGAGTAAATGTATGGAATCTATCTCTTGAGTTATGAACATTTATGGTTTAATTCAAAAATATTTCTTTTATGGATATATTTAAATTCTTTTCTTTCCAAGTAATTTTTTTTTTAATATTGATAAATATGGAGATTTATTATTGATAAATATGAAGATTTATTACATAATAGATTAATGAAATACGGCACTTGATATATTTTAGTTACATGTAGATCATCTATTTATTTGTCTAAAAAACCATTTAAATAAAAATCCATCCTCTCTACCCTCCTTTAATGAAACTTATCTAGTCCATAATCTATATTTTTTAGTGAATCTACAACAACTTACATTGAATTTACAAAGTTGTGTAGACATGGAGAAGTAAGGGGATCATTGAATGCATTTATTTTATTTTGTAAATTAAAAATGTTTTGATAACTTTAAGATCTTAATCAATCAACTTTTCTTTTAGGTGGGTTTTGAGGTCATTTTGGGGATAAGTTTGAGCTTAGGTTTTCAACTAGGTTTTGTGTTGGGTTCTTGGAAATTAAACTCACCCATTTTTATATTTATAAAAAATAAACTACTTGTATTTAAAAAATAATATACTTTTTTATAGTATGTTTTTTTGGATTAAACTACCTTAGTCTTTTTAGCATCAATGTTTCAAATGATCTATCTTCAGAACGATAAAATTATATGAGAACAAAAATGGTTGATTGGAGACCATATTGAGTTAAAAATATGGGGGAGGGGGAATTTGCACAAAAAACAAAAAGGGAATTAAGAAAATAGGAAAAAAGGATAATATCAACAAAAGAGATTGAAAATGTAAGGATAAGAAGGATAATGAACTAGTAACTTAAAAATTTTAAGGCAAGAAAAAATAAAAAGAGAAGAACTAAATAGATAAAAATGCTAAAATAAAAAGAATGAGAAATGAAAAATATATAAGAGAAAATTAAGAGACTAAATAATAGATTAAAAAGGATAATAGGGAGGTTTATTAAAAAAATTAAATTAAAAGGATTGATGGATAATAATGTATTTAGTTTAAGGTTTTAAAGTTAAAAGGGGAAGGGGTTAAATTTTTTATATAATATCTTTATATTATTTATATTTTCCCCAAAAATCTATAAGGCAAGAATCACCCTTAGAGATATTGTAGACATGATAGGTTCCCCAACTTACAATTTGGCAGCCTTCTTGTCTAAATTAATCTCCCCTCTTGTTGGAAAATCATACTTTCATAAAATATTCTTCCCATTTCGTTGACTTTATCAAAGATAAAAAATTAAACAATAATGACATTTTGGTCAGCTTCGATGTGATGTCCTTATTCACCAAATTTCCTATTCGTGACTCCATTAAGATTGTTAGATGCAAGAGCAATGATGAGCTGGCCTCATTAGTTGAATCATGCCAAAGGTCCACATTTTTATCTTTCCAAGGGGTTATCTATGAACAAGTAGATGGTGTAGAAATGGGTTCCCCTCTCTCCCTCATTATCACTAACCTCTACGTTGACCACTTTGAAGAATTTTCCCTTTTTTATTTTTCCCTCAAACCAAAATGGGGGAACAATATGTAGATGACACCAATATATTTTGGCCTCATGATCTAAGATAATCTTGAATATTTCCATACCCACCTTAATAGTTTAAACGCTTGCATCTCATTCATGAAAGAAATAAAATCTAATAACCAACTCCCATTCTTAGAAATGTTGCTCACAATAAATTTGGATGGTTCCCTTTCTCATAGTATTTACCATAAATACACTCACACTGACCTCTACCTCCACTCTTCCTCCCACCACCACCCTGCCAAAAAAATTGTATTCTTAAAACCTTGACCTTGAGAGCTTTCTAAATCTATGATGAAGATCACTTAAACAATGAGCTTGATTATCTTCGCCATATCTTCCTTCTAAATGTCTATAGGAACAAGAAAATCTCTATAAATTTTAACCAAGTCAAATCCAATTTATTCTCCAATCCCAAGGTCTCTGAACCCTCCATCCCTTCCACTGCCACCCTCCCTTACATTGGAGGTTTATCTCAAAAAATAGTAAAAATCCTTTGTAAAAATGGAATTTAGTGTGCTTTCAAGCCCTTATCAACCTTAAGAAACCACATATCCTCTCTAAAATACACCAAATGCATCTACCTCAATCCAGGTGTTTATAAAATTATTTGTTCTTGTAGCACCCCTTATATAGGTTAAAATATCCACTCTTTCAAAACTAGAAAGAGAATTGTGTAGACACGAATCATGAGTGTGTCACCAAATCTACCTTAGCCAACCATGCATCCTCCATCAAGAACCATATTTTCCTAGAAAAAACCCAAATTCTTTCCATAGAATTTTTTTTTTTCAAAAGGAAACTCAAAGAAGCTATTGAGTTTAATAACTACCCCATGAATCTCAATCACAATGAAGGTTGGAGCTTAAGTTACTTTTGGAAACCTCTTTTATCTCACCTAAAAATATTCCCTCCCCAACCATCCCTTCTAACTCTCCCTCCCTTGGCCCCCCTAACCCCCCCTAACCCCCCCTCCTATTTTGTTTCCTTTGTTTCCAATCTCTCCCTCTCTGTCCCCACTCGTTTTTCTTCTTACCCTTCCTTTTTTTTCCTTGTTCCTTTTTAACATGATAAATTTAAGAACCCCCCTCGGTGAAGGTGTAAAATCTTGATGAATCGTATATACTTCCCAAAAAAAAAAATTTTATTGTCAATTTTTTTCTTTTTTTGGGAAAAGTAATAATCTCAATTGGCGAATCTTTTGTAATCGCTAGAAGTATGTGGAAAATCCTAGCAATTAAAACCTATTTTCAAACCAAGAAAATATTCCCATTGGGAAATTAAACATGTTTTCAAACCAACAAAATATTTCTATTAGCAAATTAAACCTATACTCAAACAAATAAAATATTTTTGTTGGTGATTAAAAAATATTTTCAAACAAAAAAATAAAACTTTATTGGAAAATTAAACCTATTTTCAAATGAGTAAAAGAAAAAATTGCTGAATTAAACATTGTATCAAACCAATAAAAAAATTCATTAGTGAAATAAACTAGTATGCCAATAAAAATCATAGCATGGGTGGCGAAAATATCAAATGCTACAATTACATATTGTTCTATTCCGGGAAAAATTTTCAACACATCCAAATTCCTTCATAAAGTGTTTGAATTGGGGAGAAGTGCAAACATATTTATTATGTATTAAACTATGTGTTAGCGTAAATTAATATAACCCATGACCATTCGATGAATTTTCGATGGACAAGTATAGTTGCATTCTGGAAGAAAATGTCTGAAGCATTAGACTTGCGAATTCAAACCTTTAGAATAATACTAGAACCATTAGATTTCCAAAAAATCAATGGTTGAAGTTTTATTACTTATTAAATCACTTAAAGTCATGACACCCAAAATAATATTTTATCATTGACTGGCTATCGACAATTGAAGGTCACTTAAGTTATGACATAAGCCTTTGGAGTCATTGTGGTGACCAACCCCTTGACCTAGGTGATTACTGGTTCTATGGAGTATCAAATACTTTAATATCTCCTAATTCATGTGACAAATATTTTCTCACGAAAATTAATGATTAACGATCGAGCGACTCCCACGTGCTCACACTACTAAGAAGGTGATGCCATCAATTTTCCATAGTAATGCAATATTGTGAAATCTGTCCTCAGTGGGACTGAGATTCAACTTGTGGCTAATGGTCTAAAAGAAATCAATGGTCAACACTAAGCTCATGAAAGATCAACGGTTATCACAAGATGGATGACTGTAGTAATGTAGTTGCATTCTAGAAGCAAATGTATGAAGTGCTAGACTTGTGAATTCAAACCTCTGGAATAATTCCATAATTGTTAGATTTTAAAATATCAATGGTTGATGTTTTATTATTTCTTAAATCACTTAAAGTCATGACTCAATTTTTTGAAATAATATTGTCACATCAAGTGGTGAATTAAATGTTCAAGTGTTGAGTATTTGATGTCTTCATTCTATCTATACTTCACCAACTTGATGTTCTTCATATCAATTATAATATATTTGGCTTTGCTTTCTTTCTTCTCTATTATCAATTTATCTGTGATATTATGGAGTCTTCATGGCGGTTCATGCTACCCAAATTTTTTTGGGAGAAAAGAAGCAACAATACCTATGATAGATAAAAGTTCAGTATGGTTTTCACTATTCCCTATGTGTAGGTTGAGGAGGCTATAAGAATAATTCCGGGTAGGGAATGGATTTAGAACAACCCCATGCTCTATTTTTTGAGGTAGCTTCTACTTTCTTGTCCAATTGCATGGACATTTTGTTAGATAAATATTTGGTGAAGATGCTGGCAATACGTTATTTACAACCTTAATTTACTCTCTTTCTTTGTTGGATTTGGCACTTGAGCTTTAAAATTTTGAAATTGGGTTAAAGCCTATTGGTGGAATCTTCCCCAAACTTGAACTAGCTGCTTCTATAGTGCAAGCTTTTGTCACGGTTAATATGAGGTGTGGTCTGGTGTGTGATACGACCAATGAATCATTGTAGAGTCTAGATTTTTGGAGGAAGGATTTAGGTGATTCCCTTTTCTTCTATGTTGTTACTTTGTTCAATTCAATTCACATCCTGCTCAAACACTTGGTTGGGGGCCTTTGCTATTGTTACATAATTTTTTAGTAATGAATTGTGTCTATATTTTATTGCACAACTCTTGTAATATGTATCTTATGACTGGTTTTTTTATCACAATTAGTGGATTTTTTTCAAGGCTAGCTATGTACTTCATGGCTACTTAAATTTAAATAGTTTTTGTGGCTCAATTCTTGTAAATCCTTTTTTCTTTGTTCAATATAAAAATGTGGCTTTTTTTTGAAAAGATATTTATTATTTTTGTATGATTCAAGTTTAACATATAGTTCTGATCATAAGTGAGAAAAATTTATTGTGATTTATTAGTGGATATTGATAATGATTAAGCTACAACAAGCCATTTAATTTTCTCTTTTCAATACCTCGAAGTACTCTACCTTTCATTTAATTCTCTCTTTTTTTTATCGATTTCTACATATCCACTCGATAGTCTTTCATTGAAGAAAATGTGGTTGCGGTACTAAAAATTAATGCCATATGTACTTGGGAAATATTTAAAAGATTCAAAATTAAGTTTCTCTTCTAATTCAAAGCGAGAAAAATGTTTGATTTGATAACTTGATACTAAAAATGATAAAAAGTATGGCACGTGACATTGCTTTCTTTTTATTGATTTTCGCATATCCTTCGGATTATATTTCTTTGAAGAAAGTGTGGTTGTGGTATCACAGATTAATACCATATGTACATCTGAAGTGAGTGATTGGACAGCTTGATATTGAAAACTGCATGATGTATTGTAGATGATGATGTCATTAACTAAGTGATCAATTGAAATAATCTTGATAATAATTTCATATTGTTTGAGTGGAAATTTTGATAGCTTGTCAGCTTGAGGTATAGTGTGCATGTAGCTAGATTTCAATCAAAATAAACATTGTAAATGTAAGACTTAAGTTACATGATTAAGTTGGTTACTTTTTTTTCATGATTATACCTTGTACGAATCATGAGTAAATAAGTATCAAACTGGTAGTGGTGGCCATTGGCCCATAAAAATGGATAGTGAGTACAACTTAAATCATTCATAGAAGGCTAAAGGATTTACTATTGAGTGCAATGTTTTGAGCTTTCATAAGGGTTTTCATTTTGTAAGGTTAATAAGGAAGAAGATGATGTGGTATTATTGGGGATACTCTAAACTCTCCTACCTCTAGTTATGTAGTTACAAAGGAAAATAACAATTTCCTTCAAGTTCAAAATGGGTGGAATTGGAAAGAAGTTGATCTGGTTCACCTAAATTTTGAGATAGGTTGTAAACCAGGATGAGGAGCTCTGATGGAGATAAATTCTTTCATAGAGAGTACATTCACATAAGTATTTTAATCTTGTTTTCATTCAAAGCCGACAAATTGTCATACTCCATTTTGACAGAGGCCCTCGAAGAGGAATTGTTTACTTTTATAATCATTGTGTGCCATCACGATGTATGGAAATAATGCATAGAAGGTGGGAGCAGATTTACTAGAACCCTTATCTTCTGCATGACTCTAGTTCTTAAACATGATATGTACATTTTATATCTTCACAACTCCCAATTCCCCAACATGGTAGGCAAGCCCTATGGATTCTCAAATTCATTTGTTTGGTAATATGGTCTAGATCCCATAGGCGTCACTACCATCTTGGAATCAATTGTGTCATTTTGGGTTGTTTTGGTGCATCAGATTAAGCTTATTATAAATGTAGAAGCATATTCGATATCCCAAGATCCAAACCATGGTTGACAAGCCCCATGGTTTGAGAATATGGTATAAGAAATTCTCTTCCATGGTCACTAGTAGTAGCTTGTAATCAATTGTGTCTAATGCAAAGTGACATGTGTCATTTATATAAAACAAGAGCTTGCATGCTCTACTCATCTTTGAAAATATATAATAATGTAACATTGTAATTCAATGGTAATAAAATAAATGGTTGCATTATTCTTCGGTATTCATTTACAGTAAAGAATTATTTTGTGTTTACAGTGTCTATTCAAATTATACAAGTAATGTAAATGGAATAAAATAATGGATTGAAATATTTAATAAACTTAGAAAAATCAGATTATTTTCCTTTAAGAGATTAAGTATTATCTATTTATGAAATATTTGCATGCAGATTTAAAACATAAAGAAATACAAATGAAAGAGGAAAGTTTCCATCAAATTGACAAAAACCACTAAAAATACTAAAAGTTGTCACTCTTGCTAGGGTTTTCTGAAATGTTATTGATTTCTAATTTGTCATTGACTTGCTCCCCTATTTCCTGGTATCATTAGTCATTTTATTAATTCCTTTGCAACATTAAGTTACCGACCCCTTGGCCTTGATGTCAATCAATGTCTTACTTTTAGGGATTTTGCGAGTTCACATGATGCTTCAAGTAGATCTATATGTGACTTGCCTCACCATGGAATAGACATGTGGAATAATCTCAATGACTCCATTAGGATTGTGTATCCTAGCACCACTAAAGTTTAAAAAAACTTTAAAACACACGTTTAAAATAACTTTAAAACAACTTTAAAACACATGTTTAAAACAAATTTTTAAAATAACTTTAAAATACATGTTTATTATTTATATCATAAACTACTTAATCATTCGATCAACATTTGATGGATAGATGTAGTTTCATTCCAAAATGAAATGAATAGAGTGCTAGGCTTGCAAACTCAAACCTCTGGAATCACCCAATAACTATTAGATTTACAAAGATCAACGATTGAGAATTTGTTTGAGAATTTATTTCTAAGTTTCATTATGGAAATGTAATGACATGTAATGTACTAACTATGTAGTTCAGAGGCAACACGTTGACATTTCATTCACTTTAATATTAAAAAAAAAAAGTGAAATTTCTATTGCTAAGTGATTTTATTTTTAAGTGAGAGTCAACACACAAAGAGATTTCAGATTTCTCATTGCAGTGCACTAGGGAGATCCTAGGTTCTAACAAAGCCAGTCCACACCTGTTATTATTAATATTTTCAAGAATATAAATCTGGGTAAGTGAAAGACAAAATTCCTACAACTATGTTTCATCATTTCTTAAAATACTATTTTTTCAAACTTTGAAGTTTGGGTTTAGGGTTAAGAAACGTAAGAAAAAGTAAGGAGGACTAAGAGGGAATTCACAATTTCACATTGTACAAGCATGTCTACCACCACTAGAAGACCAAATAAATTTGTTGGGAAAGACATAGCAAAATCAGATAAAAAATACATTATGATGGATTACTCAAAGCCTTAGGTTTCATTGATCAATACCATGATATTTATGATCCTGAAATTTATGGGAGGCTTACGTCAGAACTTAGGATTTCATCTGAGAATAAGTCTGCAAAAAAATGTAAAATAATAGTTTCAGTGCACCATGGGTAAGTGGATTAGGGTCCATGATGTTACATGGGGTTTTACCTTGCCCAAAAATTATCATGGTATGTGCCCACAATTATGATGATAACAAAAGAGTAATTGTTAATAAAGATAGTAAAGAAGAATTGTTATCCATTAATGTAGCAGAATTTGGAAGAGTGTTGGGTTTTACAACTGAAGAATTTGGAAACGTCCATATTGACCTAGAAAATCTTGCTAGTGATTATGAAGCAATGGATGAAAGGGAGAAAAATTCTTTCCTAAATAAAATTGTTTAGGATACCAAAGAAGTTAGAAAAAATTTGAAAGGTAAGCGTAAGCCTCCTTATGATTTTGATATTTTTAAATTATGGGTTCAAGATACTATTTCCATTCTAGCATTTTTCCTCGGACTACATAGATATTGGGAAATGGGTGCAAGCCTCCTTGAAATGGTATATAATATTCATTATCCTGTTCCACCTCAACCTATCAAATATACCTTTATTGAGCACATTGTAGAATCCATGCATAAACTATTTTTAATGATTAAAGGAGGTTCCACCAAGACATTTAGGTTCAAAAATTACTTGTGCTATTTATTTCTATTCAAATTTAGTGGAATGTTTTAGACCAGCAAGCTTTAGATTCAACCCTATAGGAATGCCGAGGAAAAGAAAATGGATCCAGTATATGATTGGACCACTAAGATAAGGATGCATGATTCTTGAAGGAACTACAATCATTTTGTAGAATAATTTTTAGCTTCATTACATCAAGAAATTACAAATACTCCAATGCCTAGATTACCTATGTTGTGTAGAAATCATGTATTCAACTAGGAAAACAAATAGAATTGGTTGATTGGTACTTAATGGAAGAATATACTATGCTAAGATTTTATGGATCATGAGTAGATCCATATAAACTTCCAATACATGTGATAGAGAGGATTTTTTCATTAGAATATGTAAGGTAGATGCAGATTGCTGATGAACTACACTTTGTCAGTCAACAAAAGAAGACGTTAATTCCTTCTTTACCTTTTTCATGTGGAGGATTCACATTCAAGAGAAAATAATTTATGGTGGTACATGATCTTTTGAATTTTTTGAATTTTGATGTTGTCCGTCACTGGTAGTATGATCCATGTGACACCATTAAATCAATTATTGTGGCCAATAGGAATGTTGCAAGTGGAATTCAACATCAAAGTAAACCCTTGCTTGAAAAATTGAGAAACAAGGATTCTTGGGATGAGGTCAAAACAGTAATGGAGAAAAGTGCAACTGAGAAAGGTATTTCGTTTGAACAATTATCAACAGAAATTATGGCATTGCACCAAAAGAAAATTAAGAGGTACAACAATTTTTATGAAAAAAGTGATAAACCATCTAGTAGAGTAAAAATTCTAGATTCTCTAGATAAGGAAGTTACAAAAAAAAATTAGTCGCAGTAAAAAAATATTGCCTTTTGGTTTATGAGGAAGGAGCTAGGTGAACCAAGAACTCTTGCAAACTTTGGAGATAACAAATAAGATTACGAGTTTATCAAATAGTGGAATATAGAGCATCCCAATGAACATGAAGATCAAGAAACTGATGATGAATCTAATGATGGTAGAGAAGAACAAAGCTATGTCAAATCTGGTTTAAATGAGACCACAAAAGTGTAGTGATGGAAAAAATATCCCTTTTCTACACTTAATTTGGGAATAATTAATATTAAAATGAGCCTAATGTTGTCTTAATTTAGTGTTGTAATATGTTTTACATATTCACATTAAGTTTAGGGCCCTTTTAATTAAATGAACCTAATTGTTCCTTATTTTTGTTGTTGTAAGGTGTAATTTTACACTTTCACATTAATCTAGGGCTTTATTAATTGATTGAGGTTAATCTGCCTTAATTGGTCCCTATAATTCAAATCCAAGCCTAATTAAATATAATTTTTGAGGGATAAAACCCAACATTCATAAATCGCATTTCACAACACTTAACTTTGGAAGATGTGTGTCCTAGGTAGGTGACCTAGGACCCATTTTCCATAAGGTGAATGGGTCTTCACTTAGGTCTATGACCCTGATTTTGCATAAAATTTCACCTTATATGATGTGTGTTTTAGTTAAGTGGCCTAGGACCCCTCTTTGAAATATGTTTTTGGTGGTATTTTAATGATTTCAAATCTATAATTCAATGTTAGCTTGTGATATTTTAATTTTTGGAATTAATATTAAGTTATGTATAAATAAGAAGTTATTTAACTATGTTTCATCCTATATCTTCATACACAATCAAGATTACTTTCACATAGAGCATTATATGAGCATTCAAGAACATTTTCTAAGGAATTCAAGGGAAGATCTATAGAAGATTATTGCAACAATCAAGATTCATTTCATCATGTAAAATATGTATTGTATCATGCATGTTGTTTGAGCTAATATGTTGATGTAGTGTTCAAGATCTATTCAAGCATATCAAAGGCATTGTTTCACATCAAGTTTCAAGATCAAGATCTATATCCATTGAGGCCACTTTATGCTAGATTGTAGATGTATCTAAGGTTCACATAATGTGTGGTGAGTTGTGACATTGCATTGGTTCATTCATCATCCCTTCATGCATTTCTATTTCATTTCAAGGTTCAACTACCAAAATGGGGTTTGACTAAAGCAAACACCCATTCCCTAACAAACAACATTTCTCTCTCTTTGATGTGTGATTGCAGATTTTAGGTTGAAGATCATTTGAGAGAAAAATTGAAGAAAGTTGCAAGAAAAGTTGTCAAATAGTGAAAATTGAGCTATAGGATTTATTTCTGGCTTTCCGACAATGACCAATTGGAATTTGGGAGTGCAGATCTGGCAGAACAAAACCCAAAAACTAATTTTTCAGGAGCCCTAGCCAAAACCCATTCACCATACGAAGAATGAATCCTTAGTGAGGTTTGAAAAAGAAACTTTGGTGAAAGGTACACAACATTTTACCCTTTATAGATCTGCCTTTTGACTGTTAGTTGGGTTAGATTTTATTTGTGTTCTTCATTGACACTTTGTACCACACATATTGAATGAATATAAAGAGATAGGTGCATCATACTCATCTCGTTTTGGTTCACACCCCTATTTTTTTGATGTTTCATTATGGTGAACACGACCTTTTGAGAATTTTAATTTTATGATTTTATAGTCCTCTTTTATCCGAGATTTAGATCTTTCATTCATTTGCATTCCTTGCATTGAATTAGGTCTCATTTAGGGTGTCTAGTTTTCATTCAATTTGGCATCTCATTAAAGGGTTTAGGATTGCATATTTTGTATTCTTTAAATCAGAAAAACACAAAAAAATCAGTCATCTTGCATATCATAGACATCATATTAACTTGCATTTGAAAATTGAAACAAAAAATTGCATATCAAACTAGTTTTTCTAGGTTGTCATTTTGTCATAATTTTCACTTGCATTTCACATTGAATTCACAAAACAAATGAAACTGAAATTTGCTATAGCAAACCTAAATCTGGAAACTACTAAAAATCACTTAAAAATATACAAAAACCTTGTTTCAAAAACCTCATCTAGGACCCATTCACCCTAGGGTGAATGAGTCCCTGATCAGGCTTATAATCTAATTTTTTGGGAATTAATATTCATTTCTACATTTCTGTGGGCCATTTTCAGATTTATGTTACTATTTGTAGAATTTTTGTCTCATCAATTTGATCAGATTTAGCTTAATTTGGTACATTTAGTGCATTGTGTGATTTCAAAATTGCATTTACAAGACTTCATTTTCATATTTTTACATAGTGTAATCAACAAATTACCTTGTTTAGATTCTGAAAATTGCATTTACACATTGCATTCAAGGTCATTGCATTGCACTTTACCCTCTTTCCATTTTGGGTTGGCATTGAGTTTGTGAAACTTGTATGAGATTTATAACTTGGTGTCCTATTAGCAATACCATTTTGAGATGTAGTTTGAGACTCATGTCATCTCACAATACATCATTTTCCATGGATATTGTGTTTTCTAACTCTCTTTCTAATAGTGTTGATAATCAACCCCGTATGGATCATAGTATGCATAATTCATTTCCCATGACTTTCCTTCCTAAAACCAAGGTCCATGATGTTAAAAAAACCATTCCTACCATGAGTAGTTGTACTCAAGCTTTGGGGTATACCCAAAGCCAAGGTGGAACTTCAATTCCTCCTTCTATAATACCCATTTTAGATTCTACATGCACTAGTACTCAAGTTACCACAACCATTCAACCTACTAGCAATGTCAACACTTAGGTATTTCCATAGGAAATCCTTCTATCTTTGTGTATTCAAATACTATATATCCTCAACCACCCTCCCTCATAAGTTTACAATTCACTTGCCCTCCATATACATACACCACTCCATATTATTCCCCTCCACCTTATAATACCAATAATGATGCCATCATTAACACACTTTTGCAAAACATGTCAGCCCTTCAACAAAAAATCACAACCCTAAATCAAAAGAACAATGGCCAACCTTCACAATACATCAAAACCAACTCGTTATCCTTGGAAATATTGAGAACGCAAATGCCACAAGGTATAGAAGCTCCTAGATTTGAGAAATATGGTGGGAAAAAAGTTCCTGTTAGCAATGTTTCCACTTATACAACTCTATGTAGTGATTTCATATTTGAAGATAAGCTCTTGGTTAAACTATTCCCTAGGTCATTGAAGGATATTGCTTTAGATTGGATTTTTTCCTTACCGAATAATTCAATTGGTTCATTCAATGATCTTATTGATGCCTTTTACAACCACTTCCACATTCACATGGATCCAAAGATGACCCTAGCTGATTTAATGACATGCAAGAAAAATGATGATGAGAAAGTGACTAATTTCATAGCGAGATACCAAATGCTTTATTCACAAATAAATATTAAAATTCTTTATGTCAACCTTCAATGAATGTTTATTTCCAATTTACAAAATAAAATCCAAACCAAATTTGAGATGTTGAAATTCCCACACTTCATATAGTTATGAACAACGCTTCGTGACTATCAAAATTTGACTTATGGTCATGATGTGAAAAATCCTCCTAGCCATCCTAAAAAGTTTGAATCTTCACCACAAAATAGTTACCAACCTTTCAAGAAATAGAATAGGGGATTTTTACAACTTATTTCCCCTCAACCAAATCAACAAGTTGATAACCAAGTGGCTACCATAAAGACAACACATCCTTTTACCTTTGCGGATAGGAATAGAAAATTTTCCCCTCTACTTGATACCCTTAATAATATCATGCTACAAATCATGGAAAATAATATGTTTTCCCTATCTCCTATTAGAGCTCCCAATCCTAATAAACCATTACCTGAAAACTATAGACCAAATTCTTATTTCCATTACCACCGACAAAATGGACATGATACAAAATATTGTAACCATCTTAAACATCTTGTGCAAGACCTCATTGATTCTAATCATCTTCTAATTGGAAGTGTGAATGATCGAGGCAATAAGTTTTTATTTCCTCCTAACCAAAATTTACAAATCTTTACAAATCCCATGCCAAAACATACTATTTCATTTGTCAAAGCTATTGACATAAATAATGATGTGATGAATGTTGACACAAATGATGAAACTAAAAAAGATGAAAATATGGATGAAGTGGTTGAAGTAGTGGAATTTATTGAAGCTAAACCTCATAAGGGCTCAACCAAAATGCCCCTTAATATTAATTTTTCACAAAATGACATAATCAAACATGAAACTGATGGTCCTCTTTACATAGCTAGAAGAATCAATGAAAATCATACTAATGGGATATTAATTGATCCCATCTATGTAGAGAACGTGATCACTAAAGAATTCCTATTTGTGCATGAAATTTATCAAGATACATACGAAAAACTGAAATAATGGATCAAAAAATATAATAGTTTTTTCTTTCCCTATGCTAGGCTTGATAAATATCCCTATAAAAGTTGGACCAAAAATGTTGTGTCTCATTCACCATCATCCCATTGTCAGACCAATTTCATGTGAATTTAGGCTATCCATGGCTCCGCTCCATGAATTTCATCCTATTAGTTGTGCATAAGTGTTTAAAGTTTCCATTTGGAAACGAAATATTTACTATCTATCATAGTGGCTTTAATCCTATGTCTTCCTAAGAAAATTTTTCATTGGATTTATTTTGTCCTGAGCCTATCGAACCTATTAGACCTTGTGAAGACTAATTTTTCAAAGCATATTTTTTTTTAAGGCAAAGCACATAGCATAATTATCCCCTAGAAATGTACCTCAACCCATGATTGAGCCACCTATCCTTGACGAAACTATGATTGAAAAAAAAGCCCTTCCAAATATCCAAGAGTAGCCTATGACAAATCCTCCTACCATTTCCTATAAGTGACCATGAGATAACCAAAACAATCCCAGTGTGCCTCCTAAAATTAAACAAGTTTATAAAGCTAAAGAGAAATTGGTTGAACAACCTCCTATGGTTGCTTCCGTTCCTCCCCTAAGGAAAGAAAAAAACCTATGATTGACAAACCCGCTTGTACACAAACAAAACTTAACAAAATATTGAATCAAAATTGAAATGCTAGAGAGTGTAGGCATAGACATCGTGCTATTGCTCATATGTTACAAACTAAAGAAGAAAAGAGAAATGTAGAAAATCAAAATCCAAAATTTCCTAAAGCAATGGATGATGACTCTATACCCTTGCTACATCATAAACAGGAACCTTCCAAATATATTATCATTCGACCTCCTATTGTGATTAATTTAGATGATGACATTGAAATTGAAAAGATTGATGAACAAGTGCATTATGATTTGAATTCATTGTTCTCTTCTTCCATGAACTTAAATGATGATAAGAGTGTTGAACTTGGTGTGTGTCCTATTTCAACACTTGATGTTGTCCCTTTGGCTAGTTTCCCACCTTCCATATATACTGATCGAGATTGGGATATGGACGACCTACTATAGGTTGAATCACATGTGCCTTACTAGTATATATTGCATTGTTTTTATTGTTCACTTTTCTTTATGTGATTTCATGTACGTAATGTGATCCCCCTTACTATTTTGTTTGGTGTATCTCTCTCTTTTTGTGCATTCCTCTATTTGTATCTACATTCTTCTAAGTGTCATAAACATTTTAACTTTTTCATTTGTCTTGTGTTTTACTTTTGGGGATGATGTAAGGCATCAAGACATTTAGGTCTCTTCCATGTTGACCTGAAAGGCATTTTATTTATTTTCACTCTCTATATGTCATTATTCTAGTTCTATGAGTATTTAGGGAATGATGACATTTATGAGCTCTACAACAACATTTTTCATGACATAGCTTTATTTCGGAAACATATGACTTGGCATAGGGATTTCTGAGGAAGCTCTCATGTCTTAGGAGTAAACATTGGATACTTTAAATTAATTTCTCATAGCAATGGTGTTAGCAACCACTTTAAAGTGGGGGCATGCATCGATAATATCTTTCAAAAATTTTCATGTTTCATGGTACAATTTTATTTTTTCTTGTGATGCATCCTTTTCTTCGTGGTTCCATTGGGTTTGACGTCCTCCAAGAGTGTGATATTTCTTAGCATCTGAATTTCCTTTTAGTGGCATTGATGCAACACACTGCATTCCCTAAGTTGTGAAAATTTTACTCTTGATTTTTCCTCTCTTGGAGACATTAGGCACAATGTTCCTTAAGAAGAAGACCTTACACGAATGAAGTGAAGTCCCTTTGAACAAAAAACTATGCATAATTTTCATAAGTGTTTGGAATAATGCAGCTTGCTGACCTTATGAACCTCGAACCCTAAATTAAAGGCCACCTAGTACAACACACCTTGTGTTGGAATGTGATGTTGATTTTTGTCATTAATGGTTGTCATTGATGCCAACATATCTTGGTTGATTGCTTAAGGTTCAGTCTTAATGCTTTGGTGATCCAAATTTGCATGCTCTAGATTTCATACATTGATGATCTATCTTTGGTTGTGCTTGTCCCAATCCCATTCATTTTGCAACATAATGAGATACACTCTTATGGGTCCACACAAACCTGGAAACTAGTTAGCATGCCTCAGAACATTGTTTGCATTATAACATGTATATTCTATTATTTGGTTCCAGATATCATGGTTCATATGTAGCATGTTGATTTGAGTGAGGAGGTTTTTTATGGTCCACATTTCATTCCTTTTCACTGTAGGAATGTTTTTGGTGACCTAATTCAAATTATGTTTGGCTGACTTAAGAGTTTATGGAAGCATGGAATGAAATTGTGTTTGTCTGACTTAGGATATTATGAAGGCATGGATTGGTATAAGTAAAATTTGATTCTGTTTGATGAAAGAAAGTGTGGTGAGTGTGAATCTAAAATCTAGAAATTGTGCGAAATTATACAACCGAAGATAACAGATAGTGAGATTCTAGCCAATGTAATTGTTGGTGACAATTATTTCAATGGTGGATTCCCTTTCATCATTCTTTTGGAAGTGAGCCATTTTCTATTGGTAGTGAGCCTTCCTCTTTTGGAAATGTGATTTTCTCTTTCAATAGTGAGCCTTTTTATCTTTGGCTTTAATAGTTGGGCAGTGAGCCCATCGACAGTGAGCCTTATCTACAGTGAGAAATATGGCAGTGAGCCTTTGTAAAAATCACCTTAACCAATGTTTTATAATTGAGAATTAACATTCTCTATGGTTTTTCCCTTCTTGGGTTTCCACGTAAATTATGGTGTTCATTGTGCATGGTTTTGTTATGTTCTTTCATGTTCATATATGTTAAATCATTATCTGATTGATTTAAGTTTGCTCTAGATTAATTAAGGTCAAGAAAATTGTTTTATAATAATTGATTCACCCCCCTCTCATTTATCCGAACTATTCAACAATTGGTATCAAAGCTTTGGTTCCTTGAAGAAGATCTTAACCACTTGGGGAAGATTCGATGGCACACGAATTGGAAATTCCTATGTTTGATGGATCTAACTATAGTTTTTGGATAGTGTAGATGAGAGGTTACTTGATTTCTCTAAGGTACAAAACTTGCTAAGCTATTGAGACACAATATGTTGAACCAAAAAATGGTCCTTCTTCTACGGATGAGATTTCAGCCTATGAAGAGAATGAAAAGGAAAGTTATGCAATCTTTAGTGTTTTTTCTAAGATTGAGTTAACAAAATTTGTTTCATTGGGCACTACTTATGATGTCTGGGAAAAGTTGAAATAAATATATGAAGGAAATGATAGAGTCAAATTATCAATGAAGTTGATAGCTAAGCGTAGATATGAAAACTTGAGGATGGAAGAAGGTGAGGATATAGCAAGCTATTTTTAGAGAGTTGGCAATGCAGTAAATGAAGTCAAAACTCAAGAAGGCACTTTGAAATATTAAGATGTTATGGAGAAGATTCTGATGACCCTACCGAAGAGCTATAGTGATAAGATCTCAACTATTGAGGACGTTTATGATCTAAAGAAATTCACTAGAGAGAAACTATTTGGCACCTTCATCATGTTTGAGATGAGGAAATTTGGAAAAGAAAAGGAGAAGTTTGAAACAACCTTCAAAGCCACAAAAATAGAAGAAGATTCGGATAGTGAAATTTTAGATGAGTTGGAAGCAAAATTCACAAGGAAACTGAAGAAAGGTACAGGAAAGCACAAAGATATGCTACCTCTTAAATTCGTTAGATGTGGAAAGATTGGTCATTTAGAAAATAGATTTTTGGAGAAAAGAACAAGGCAAAAATTTATAAAGATCAATAAGAAAGCCTATTATGTTAATGAGAATGCCAATATTTCAGATGATGAATCATATCATGAGGATTGTTTATTTTTGGTGGAAAAGGATGAACCTAGATTTGATATGTTGAATATTTGTCTGGAATCTAATGATAACACTGAAGCTATATTATTTTTCAAAAGAAACAGATATGAATGGTTGATTGATAGTGGATGTTCAAATCATATGAATAGTGAAAAAAGTAAGTTTGTGAAGCTTGAGAAATATGATGGAGGTTTTGTTAGATTTGGAGATGAGAAAATGACACAGATTGTTGGAATTGGTTCTATTACCTTTGATGGAAAATATAACACTGACAATGTTTACTATGTGAAGGGTTTATATCATAATATTTTGAGTGTTGGATAGATGTGCGAGAGTGGCTATAATGTTATATTTTAGGATGATGGTTGTGAAATCCGGAAGAGTTCTGAAACTATTATTGCAGCAAGAAAAATAACAAGTGGGAATATGTATCAAATGGAAGGATCTACAAAGAGATGTTTATTTTCTTAGAGAAATGATAATTGGCTCTAGCACCAAAGGATGTGTCACATCAAATTTGAAAAATCTGGTAAGGATAATTTCAACAAGAGTAGTTAGAGATTTGCCAAGAGTGACCAAACTAGACAATACTATCTGCAAAGGATGTCAAGACAAAAAGAAGACCAAAGAAACATTCCAAAGAAAAGAATAATTCTCTACCAATTTTTTGGACCTTGTACACACTGACCTATGTGGTCTAACTAGAATAAGAAGCTTACAACATGAGAAATATTTCATGCTTTTAATAGATGGTTATTCCAGATTAACTTGGGTTGCATTTTTAAGAGAAAAATTAAAGGCTTTAGAAAAAAACAAGATTTTCAAGGCAAGAGTTGAGAATGAATTTGACAAGAGAATCGAGTGTTTAAGATCTGATAGAGGAGGAGAGTTCACTTCTAATGAATTCAACAAGTTCTCTGAGAAACACAAAATTAAAAGACATCTATATACCCCTAGAACAACACAACAAAATGGTGTAGTGGAAAGAATGAACCAAATAGTTCAAGAAGCAACTAGAACAATGATTAGTGAAGTAGGTTTACCATAGGTGTACTGGAGAGAAGTGATAAACACAACAGTATACACTCTTAACATAGTATTGTTTCAAAGGAAATATGGAAAGACATCATATGAGCTATGGCATGGAAGAGCTCCCACAGTAAAGTACTTCAAATTTTTTGTAAGAAAATGCTACATTTGGATAGATGAGGATAAGCTTGGAAATTTTGACAGTAGAGCTGATGAAGGCATATTTCTAGGTTACTCTACAAGAAGCAAAGTGTGCTAGTGTTATAGCAAGAGACTAAAAAAAATAGTTGAAAGTGCAAATGTGAAAGTAGATGAAGATGTTCAAAGAAATTCTAACACAAATATTGAATATGAATCAGATAACTCAGATGAAAAAGGAGAAAAGGATAAGAAATAAGAAGAAGAGAAAAAGAAGGCTCCAAAAACTACAACCAAAACTCCAAGATATGTACATAAAAACCATTGAAAAAATCAGAATATTGGAGATAAGAATAAAGGAATCATCAAAAGAAGCAAAGCTGCTCAAGAACAAGTATTACTATGTTTACTCTCAGGAACTAAGCCAAAGACTATGGAATAAGAATGCAATGATCAAAATTGGGTGAAGGCAATGAAAGAAGAGCTTGATCAGATAGAGAAAAAATAGAATTGGGAACTTGTGACCAGATCGATAGACAAAAAAGTAATTAGAACAAAATGGGTATTTCGGAACAAGCTAGACCAAAAAAAAAAAGGTAGTGATAAACAAGACAAGATTGGTTTGCAAAGGTTACACTCAGATCAAAGGTATTGATTTTGAAGAGACATATGCCCTTGTTTCCCGGATGGAAGCGATTTGGATATTGCTAGCTTTTTCAGCTTTTAAGGATTTCAAATTCTATCAAATGGATGTAAAATCTACATTTTTGAATGCATAATTGAAGGAAGAAGTCTACAGTGATCAACTAGAGGGATTTAAGTCCAAAAATAACCTAGATGTTGTTTGCAGGTTGAAGAAAGCTTTATACGTATTGAAGCAAGATCCTAGAGCCCGATATGGCAGATTAGACAAGTACTTTATTGGAAAAGGATTTCAAAAAGGATCTACTAATAGTAATCTATACTACATAACTGACTCAAATCAAATGTTGATTATTTTGGTTTATGTTGATGACATAATATTTGGAGGAAATGATGATTTGTGCAGAAAATTTGTAGATGAAATGCAAAAGGAATTCAAAATGTCTATGATAGGTGAGCTAAATTTATTCCTTGGATTACAAGTAAATTAGAACAACAAAGGAATTTTCATTTCTCAATCCAAGTATACCAAAGAATTATTAAAGAATTTTCGATTGGATAATTCCAAATTGGTTTGTACACCTATTGTTACTGAATGTAAGTTGACAAAAGAAGATGATTCACCTAAAGATGATGCAAGTATGTATAGGTCAATGATTGGAGGACTATTATATTTGACTGCTACTAGACCATACATTATGTATGTTGTTTATTTAGCAGCTAGATTTCAACAAGAACTAAAGGAATCACATGTTGTTGCAGTAAAAAGGATCTTTAGATATTTGAAGGGTAGAGAAGATATCAATTTATGGTATCCAAAGGATTCATATTTCACTTTGACAACCTATATTGATGCTAATTGGACCGAATGCGTTGATAACATGCGAAGCACAAGTGGTGGAGCTTATTTCCTTGGCTCTAGGTTGGTTTCTTGGTCAAGAAAGAAATAATATTTTGTATCTTTATCTACTGTTGAAGCTAAATACATTGCAACATCCTCATGTTGCACTCAGGTATTGTGGATGAAAAAAACATTGAAAGACATTGGCATATCATTTGATGAATTGATCTCAATTATGTGCGATATACAAGTGCAATAAATATTTCCAAGAATCCGGTACAACACTGCAGAATGAAACACATATCCATTAGATATCACTTCTTGAGAGAGAAGGTTTTGAAAAATGAAGTGAGACTTGAATATGTACCTACAAAAGAGCAGATTGTAAATATTTTCACAAAACCATTGAGTAAAGATAATTTTGAGTATCTCTGGTAGAAGTTAGGGGTTCTATCCCCTCCGAGTCTTCAATAATTTTCACCAGGGTGTGCATTGGTCTAGGGTATTATATGCTCACTCTTATCTAGATCAATGATTGGTGGCTTCCTGGGGGAGTAGAGTAAGATTTTTAGGGGGAGTTTTTTCCCTTTGTCTTTGATGTCAAAGGGGGAGAAGAAAAGAGGTTCCTTGATGATGTTGATGTTGTTGTTGAGTTTTTTGGTTTGTCATTGATGGATTTTTCCATCAATGACAAAGGGGGAGACTGT
This sequence comes from Sequoiadendron giganteum, assembly GCA_007115665.2. Taxonomy (NCBI): domain Eukaryota; kingdom Viridiplantae; phylum Streptophyta; class Pinopsida; order Cupressales; family Cupressaceae; genus Sequoiadendron; species Sequoiadendron giganteum. Next base: position 135,440,829 of record CM021106.1, read on the forward strand.
TGGAATGTGATGCCATTGATTGTTGTCATTAATGGTTGTCATTGATGTCAACATATCTTGCTTGATTGCTTAAGGTTCGGTCTTGATGCTTTGGTGATCTAGATTGGCATGCTCCAGATGTTGTGTAGTGATGATTTATCTTTGGTCATGCTTGTCCTAGCCCCTTTCAGTTTGCAACATAATGAGATACACTCTTATGGGTCAGGACCAATCTGGAAATCGGTTAGTGTGCTCCAAAACATTGTTTGCATTATAAAATGTATATTCTATTCTTTGGTTCTAGATATTATGGTTAATATGTAGTGTGTTGATTTGAGTGAGGAGGTAATGTATGGTCCATGTTTCATTCATTTCCATTGAGAGAATTTTTTTTGGTGACCTAATTCAAATTTTGTTTGGCCGAATTAGGAGTTTATGGAAGCATGAAATCTAGAAATGTGTTTGGCCGACTTAGGAGATTATGAAGGCATGGATTGGTATAAGTAAACATTGATTCTATTCGATGAAATCAAGTGTGGTGAATATGAATCTAAATCTAGATATTATGCAAAAGTATACAACCGAAGGTAGTAGACAATGAGATTCTATTCGATGTCATCGTTGGTGACAGTTATTTCAATGGTAGATTCCCTTTCATCATTCTTCTGGTAGTGAGCCATTTTCTGTTGGTAGTGAGCCTTTCTCTTTCGATAGTGAGCCTTTTTATCTTTGGCTATAATAGTAAGGCAGTGAGCCCACCAATAGTGAGCCTTACCTACAGTGAGCAATTTTCTAGTGAGGATTTTTAAAAATCACCTTAACTGGTGTTTTATAATTGAGAATTAGCATTCTTTGTGGTTTTTCCCTTCTTAGGTTTCCACATAAATTCTAGTGTTCATTATGCATGGTGTTGTTATGATATTTTATGTTAATCTCTATTAGATCATTATTTGATTGCTTTAAGTTTTCTCCAAATTAATTAAGGTCAATATTTTTTTTAATAATAAATGATTCACCCCCTCTCAATTATCCTGATTGTTCAACACCTTGCTTGCTTGTGGAGCCTTACCTAGCATTGTGGTGCCTTATTTAAGTTTTTAGGAGGGTATATTTGATATGGTTTGAGAGCCTAATATGATTCTCTCACTTGCCATCCGATTGGAAGAATCATCTAGTAGTCAACCTAAAGTTCTGCTACCTCAGAGTGAGTGCAAATCAATAGCTTAGATGTGTTCCATATCATGTTGGACAATCTAGGCTTGATCTTCCTGGTCTTTGATGTTGTATGATTGTGTATCTTTTTCATTGTTTCATACATAAATTTCTCTAATGTCTACTTTAGTGTGAATTTGACATGAGGTCATACTCTCACTAAAGTGGAGGAAAAATGTAGTGTCAGAAAAAGTATCCCTTTTCTACACTTAATTTGGGAATAATTAATATTAAAATGAGCCTAATGTTTCCTTAATTTAGTGTTGTAATATCTTTTACATATTCACCTTAACTTTAGGACCCTTTTCATTAAATGGACCTAATTATGCCTTATTTTTGGTGTTGTAAGGTGTACCTTTACTTTCACATTAATCTAGGGCTTTATTAATTGATTGAGACTAATTTTCCTTAATTGGCCCCTTTAATTTAAATCCAATCCTAATTAAATATAATTTTTGAGGGATAAAACCTGACATTCATAAATTCCATTTCACAACACTTAACTTTGGAAGATGTGTGTCATAGGTAGATGACCTAGGACCCATTCACCATAGGGTGAATGGGTCCTCACTTAGTCCTATGACCTTGATTTTTCATAACATTTCACCTTGTCCGATGTTTGTCCTAGTTAAGTGGCTTAGGACCCATTCACCACATGGAAAATGGGTCCTCACTTATACCTAGGAACCCTCTTTGAAATATGGCTTTGGTGGTAATTTAATGATTTCAAATCTATAATTCAATGTCAGCTTGTGATATTTGAATTTTAGGAATTAATCTTAAGTTATGTATAAATAAGAAGTTATTTCACTATGTTTCATCCTAGATCTTCATAAGCAATCAAGAGTAATTTCACAAGAGCATTATAGGAGCATTCAAGAGAATTTTCTAATGCATTCAAGGGCAAATCTATAGAAGATTATTGTAGCAATCAAGATTCATTTCGTCATGTCAAAGATGTATTGCATCATGCATGTTGTTTGAGCTAATATGTTGATGTAGTGTTCAAGATCTATTCAAGCATATCAAAGGAATTGTTTCACATCAAATTTTAAGATCAATATCTATATCCATTAAGGCCACTTCATGCTAGATTGTAGATTTATCCAAGGTTAAAATAAGGTGTGGTGAGTTGTGACATTAAATTTGTTCATTCATCATTCCTTCATGCATTTCTATTTCATTTAAAGGTTTAATTACCAAAACATGATTTGACCAAGGAAAACCCCCATTCCCTAACAATTTTTTTTTTCTCTCTTTGATTTGTGATTGTAAATTTTAGGTTGAAGATCATTTGAGAGAAAAATTGAAGAAATTTACAAAGTTGTTAAAGTTTCAAGAAAAGTTGTCAAATCATGAAAACTGAGCTACAGGATCTATTTTTGGCTTTTCGACAGTGACCAACTGGAATCTGGGAGCACAAACGTGGTAGAAAAGAACCCAAAAACTAATTTTTAGGAGCCCTATCTAGGACCCATTCGCCATAGGGTGAATGAGTCCCCAGTGAGGTCTGAAAAAGAAACTTTGTTTAAAGGTACACAAAATTTTACCCTCTCTAGATCTACCTTTTGACTATTAGTTGGGTTAGTTTTGATTTCTATTCTTTATTGATACTTTGTAACACACATATTGAATGAAATATAGAGAAATAGGTGCATCATACTCATATCATTTTGGTTCACACGCTCATTTTTTGATGTTTCACAAAGAAGCATATACTTCAATAGCAACCATAGTAAAAAAAATGGGTTATGAAGGTGGTCCTTTGGGGTCCCAGGGATAGGTCCGTTTGATGGTAGCGGATGTAGAGCATAGAAAACTAGGTGATAAATGAGGCCTTGGAGCTGATAAAATTGAAAAAGGGCATACTAGTATAACTAAAACAATTCATTTTTTTAAAGCTTCAAATCCTAATCCTCAAGGTCAGATACAATCACAACTAGGACATACCCATGGTGGAGAACCTAGTGCAAATGGCACTACCAATGGTGGTGATGGTATGGGTAGTAGTAATAGTAGTGGTCAACATGTTCTACAACAAAAAATTACACACAAGAGGACAACAATATAAGATACCACACAAACACCAAGTGATCAAGACATACTAAAGAGGGCAAGGATTTTGATAGGTCCAAGTCCAACTACCAATTCCACCATAAAGGAGTTATTTCCAGGAACTCCCCCAGTTAGTGTGGCTGCAACAACAACTGAAATTACTCCTAGTCATTTTCCATTCAATCATTCCATTATTCCTACGTCCTAAGGTTTTGATTACGTTGACGAGTTTAAAAAGAAATCAAAATTGTATTAAAAAAAAGTAGTTGATGGAGAGTGTGTCTGCTATAACTTCAGAGCCTACAACAACCATGGTATTACCCACATTTGACATAAACAAAGAAATCATGGAGTACACATTTGTTGTTTTCATAGTTCAAAATAAACCAACAAATCAAATGGATCGATCTAAATTTTAGTTGAGTAGTTTCTAATTGGATTTTTTTGGATTAAAAAATACTAACAAAATTAATGTATCAAAGAAGAACAATGAACTGGTGTACACATCATTGTTAAATCAAGATAGAGAGAAAATTTTTATAGATTCAAATAGAAAATTTACAAGTAGATGCAGAAAATGAGAAAGCAAAGAGGAAAGCAACAGATAACAAGAGCAATGAATTAGAAAAAAAGAATAAAAAAATCTACCTCTACATCAACAAGAAAAGAGGATAAACAAATAGAGGTGGAATTGAATAAAATGAAATAAAGGTTAGATGAGAGAAAAAAGAAATATGATGAGGAAAAATCTACTTCAGAAAAATTAAGACAAAGCATTGGAAAAAAAAATGAACAGTGGGAACAAAAATTGGAGAAAGAGAGAAAAAAATGATAGATTGGCTGGAGAGCTGATGGAAGCAAAAAATGAAATAAAATCCTTTCAAAATAAGTTAATTGTATTTTTTAGAGAAACAATGATATATATGAAACAAAAGATCTACAAGGAAATAATGTAGAGGATTGATCATTTGTGTAAATTTTTTCAATTGATTGATTCTATGAGACTACATTATAAGAAGCACGATAAATATTAAATGGACAACAAAAATGTGTTGGCAACAAAGAAATCTGCAAATCAAGTTCAAAGAATAGTCTAGAAATCCAATGAAAATGAATTATGTAGTGTCCCTTCGGTTCGTATGTCTTTGGTTTTCAAGTAAGTTTTCTTTTGATGTACTTAGTAGTTTTGTTTAAAATAGTTAATTAAATTGAGAATTATTTTGTTTGGTATCGTTTTGTCTTATGTTGTTTGTTTTGAGCATTAAGTTCAATATGTTAATTGTTTGATTCCGAAGCATTATCATTATTTAGTGATGATTGTTATTGTTGTTGAAATTAATTTAATTCAGCATCAAACATAATTAGTAAGGTGATTTGTGAAATTACCAAAGATTTAATTAAATATTAAATTAGTTTGAAAATTTAAAATTATGTTTGTAAAATTAAAAGAATAATATCTTAATTGCAGCTTTGTAAATTTTCAATTGACAATTAAATAATATTGTTTATTTAATTAAATAGTATTATTTATTTAATTAAGTAATATTGTTCATTTAATTAAATAATATTATTTATTTATTTATTATTAAGGATTTATTAATTTTAATTTTATTTTATTTATAACTGCATTTGGTAAATTCTTATATATATATTTTATCTAAACTAATTCTCGGTTAATTTTATAATGGGATTATATGTTTACCCAATAAAATATTAAAATGGTGGAAGGATTGTGTTTAATTTAATTTAATATGGTGATAAATTCTTACTTGATAATATGTTTAAGTGGGGTTAGGTTTCTAAATTTTCTAAAATGAAGAAATTTTCTCTAGGTGGTTAAATGGGGAAAAAGGTAATTGCCAGGTGTTGGAATTGAAATCTATGAAATTTCCACCCATCTCCTCAACTTTAAAATAATTGTATTTGAAAAAAATCTATCTTTTTCAAAAACAACTTATGAAGAAGGGTTTTCGAAAAAAGAGGTTTTTAGCAGTGCATGAGCTCTGCTAGGGTTTTGTGCTTTCTAAGGTCATTTGTGGCCCCACCTGTGTCATATTGCACTTCCTACGTAGGAATTGTTTCCTTCATTGATTACGACAGCATTTACTACGGTTTTAGGGGTTTATTATGCCTTCAACCGGTTCTAACCAAGCAATTTTTGCTGGTGTTAGCGGTTCGTCAATGTAGTTTAATGGCTTCCCCACCTAACAAATGCCCTCAAAAATTTGTTTCAAAAGTCTTTCATGAGGTAAGCATTCTGACGCCCCTGCTGATGTAGTTTTACCTTTACCCGATTTTTATTTTGCATGCCAATGGCTCGAGAAACACACCCTTGTGGGTAATTTTGTTGGGAGGACTCCCCCTGAAAGTGTGCTGAAAGACTGGGTCAACAAGGCCTGGGTCCCTCATGGGGTCTACCTTGATATGGTCCAAAATCTGACTAAGGGTTTTTTTTGGTTTCGCTTTGTGGAAGTTAATCATGTCCAAGCTATTTTGGGTCATGGGCCCTGGTATGTTCGGTCTTCCTTATTGGTTTTCCTAGCATGGACCCAAGATTTTGCAATCTCAGAAGACTCCAAAATGCGTGTCCTGATTTGGATTGAGTTTCCTAGGTTACCTTTTCCTTGCGTGCCCTTCTTGAACCATATTGCTTCCTCTTTGGGGAGGGTTGTTTGTATCGAACTAGATAGGTTCTTTCAAGCCCGTCCTCAAAAGAGGGTTTGTGTGGATGTTGATTTATCCAAGGATTTGAAAGAGTCTGTAGACATTCAAATTGGTGATATTCGACACACCCATAAAGTCACATATTTCAATCTTCCCAGCACATGCTATTGGTGCTAGTTAGCTAACCACAAGATCAAGGACTGCCCTTTGACAGTTCCTCATACATCCTCTCAGTCACGGGATGTTGAAAAGCCTCGTCCGAAAGAGCCTTTTGCTAAGGATAAAGCAAAGTGGATTACGGTTTCAAACCAGAAAAATAAGTCATCTGGTTCTGGGTCAGCTCCCAAGGTCCTTGAACCAACCAAACTAGTTTCAAACCCTTCAGAGAAGGGGATAGCTACTCCCTCAAGAGTTACTTCTGCTATTTTACAACCCAGGTCAAAGGCCATGCCTCAGCCTGCAGTTGTTTTATGTGCTCAATTGGCTTTGTCCTCCACAACAGTGACTCAGCGGTGATCTCATAGCCCATCTCCTCCACCAGAAGAAGGTGAATATGTGCCTTAAAAATGGAGATTCTCTCCTTCTATTCAGATTGGTTATGTTCTACAAGAGTTTTTGAAGAATAGCTTCTCTTCCCTTAGTGAAGAGGGTCGGGATTTTGCAAGTATGGAATATTTTCCATGAATTTTATCTCATGGAATGTTCGAGGTCTAACTGACCTCTCCAGGAAGTATTTTGTTAGGAATAATTTGAAGAATTACCCAAGGATTGAAGTGCTTTGTCTAAAAAGAAGTTAAAATTTTTGGTTTCTTGCTTGCTTCGGCTTATCGCTCTATTTGGTCAGCCAGTTCTATGTTTTGCACTCTGCATGAGGATGGTCATGGTGGAGTTGCTACTCTTTTGGCCCCATGAATGCATTCTTGTGTAGTGGACCATGGGGTTGACCCCTCTTAGCGGGTTGTCTGGGTTCTTTTCAATATTGAGAATCATTCCTTCGGGATTATTAATGTTTATGCCTCTAATGATGTCGTGGAGTGCTGCTTGCTTTGGTGTTGGATTGCTGATTCTCTGTCAGTTGCCACTTGGTTACTTTGTGAGGATTTCAACATGGTAGAGATGGTGTACGACAAGAATGACACCTTGCCTTTTCATTGGGCAATGGGTGAAAGGGAGGCATGGTTTTACATGTGCAATAAATTGGGGCTTTTTGATCCCAATATGGGTTGTCACCATTCTCATTCTCTCTAGCACACTTGGTGCAAATACAAGGTTGGTTCTGACAGAGTCTTTAAATGCCTTGATCATGCTATGATCTCGGCTCAATCTTTTTTTTCCTTCAAAAGTTCTACCTTGCCTATTAAGCCGTTAGTGGATGTGACTCTTTTTGATCACTTCCCAATTCATTTTTGCATTGAGTGGGCATCTTGTCAACCTCGCATGTGTAAGACTCAATTCTTCTTAAACACGTCTTTTCTTTGTCACAAGCCTACCTTGGCCCGCATTCATCGGGTGTGGAATTTAGAGTGCACGCCACTTGGCCGTACGGGCTGGATTGCTTGGTGGAATGATGCCATCATTCGTAATTTGCATTTCTTGCACATTTATGGGTGCCAACTTGCTATCTTTCATCGACATTCTTACGAGGCCACCACTACCGACTTGCATACGGCTATGGAGGCTTTAGCGGCCAGTCCTTTCTCCCCGTCACATTAAGTTAGGGTGGCGGATTTAAGACAAAAAGAAAGTGGCAGATAATTATTCTACTAGAGGTGCTCAAATCAAGGCTCGGCTTCACTGGCTCAAAATTGGTGATTGTGCCTCCAAAGAGTTTTTTTTTGGCTCTCTGTACTAGGCACTCTTCCCTAGGCATTAAAACAATCAAAGATGGTAACCAAGTGCTCTCTGAGCTACTTGACATTATCTAGGATTTTGAGTGTCACTATGAATAGGTTTTCACTACTCAGGACCCCACACTTGCACGCTAGCAAGCCCTTCAAGACTACCTTGCTATTGTGCTACATAGGCTTTCTTCAGCCCAGATTAATTTTTGTGATCAATTGTTAACAATTGATGATCTCAAGGAAGCCATTTTCTCCATGGCCGATGACATGGATCCTGGGATTGATGGATTTCCTTGTGAATTTTACAAAGCTCTTTGGGACTGTGTTGGGAGCGACTTGCATCATGTTTATCTTGAAGCCTTTCAAACCAATTCTCTAAGAAATTTAATAAATAAAGGCAATATTAAATTCATACCTAAGCCTGGGGATCTGGAAGATATTTGCAACTGGCGGCCCGTCACACTTCTCAATGTTTCTTACAAAATCATTGCCAAAGCCCTGGCTCTGAAAATTCGTCACCTCTTGCCTCAGGTTGTGCATCCTGAGCAGTCTGGTTTCATTAAATCCAAGTTTATTCTTGACAACATTATTGCAGTTTGGGAAGGCATGGAGTGGGCCCAATGGTCGAACCTGAAAGTGATGTTCATCAAAATTGATTTTGCCAAAGCTTATGACCGCATTGAATGGCATTTCATTCTTGTGATGTTTCAAGCCTTGGGCTTTAGGCCCAAATTTCTACAATCTATTCGTATGATTTTTTCTGATGCCCCAGCTTGCATTTTCATTAATGGCCGCTAGTCTTTTTCATTCTATTCATCAGGGATGCCCTCTTGCCCCTGCTTTATATGTTCTGGCTGCTGAGGGCTTTGGATATCTCCTGGCCGATGCTGTCTCCCAGCAATGTGTTAAGGGATCTCTCCCCTAGACTCTTAGGAAGAACTTGTCAATGGCCACTTCACAGATGATTCCTTTCTCACTCTCTTAGAGGATGAAGGTTCTATGACTGCTTCCCTTGATTGCCTTAATGTGTTTTGTCTTAACTCCGGCTCTGCAATTCAATGGCACAAGACATTGTGCTATAGACAATCGGTGCTCCCCACTCCTGCGTGGCTCCAAAATTATAAATGGAAATGGATAGGGCAGGGACAAATCTTTCGGTTTCTAGGCATCCCCTTCACCTTTCAGGCTTCCCCTTGGGAGATTTGGCAAGCCGTACTTTCTAGGGTTGAGCAAAAGCTGGCCTATTGGATTACTAAGCCTCTTTCACTAGATGGAAAATAACATATGTGCTCTAAAATTTTGGCTGCCACTCACGTCTAATATTCTTCCTATTGGGATCCTTCTAAAGCTGCCTATAGTAGGCTTGAAAATTTGCTTCACGATTTTTTATGGCCCTCTTCTAAAACCCACAAGGGTTTTCATCGGGTCACTTGAGAATTTTGTTGTCTCCCCAAGGACTCTGGAGGGCTTGGATTTCTCTCCACTCAATGACAAGGGATTGCTCTCTATTTCAAATAGATTATCTGAGCTCTCACCGAGGATGAAGCCTAGAAGATTCTCCTCAGGCATTGTATTCAGTCTGGTTTTTCTGTTCACAGGCTTGCCTGGAAAGGAATCGGTCTCCAAACCCTCCTGGTTATGAGAGAGCTGGTTCAAATTGTTGGCTCCTTTGTGGCCAAGAGCATCTGGCACTCTTGGGAAACTGTTAAGCCTTGGCTCCATTGGGTCGGGGCTAGATTTCATGATGGGATCTTCATCAACCAGCATAATTTATGGTGGTTTCCTCTTTTGGCTCAGAATGCTCAACTCCTGGCCAAGTCGCCTTGGCTCAAGGCCCTTAGATTTCATAAGAAGGGCATTCAAACATTGCATCAAATCTTTCACTGGCCTACCATGCATCTCTTGTAGTGGGATGCTTTTAAAGCCTAGTACAGTCTTCAAAACCAGGACCGTCTTACCTTTGACAGGCTGGTGAGTGCCATTCTGACAGAAATTCTTCACAAAGTTGGCATTTGTGGGCACAAACCTTGGTGGAAAGACTGGAAATGGTTTCCAGACACTCCTCTCAGGAGCTACAAGCCGTGACTTGGATATAGGTGGCTTTCACCCCATTTTCCTATGATCAGTTTCTTGAACCAGAGGTGGCTTCTTAATTCCTCTGCACATACTTGGCATAAGAGGTTTGATGCCACTTGGTCTACAATTGTTAATCCAAAGCTAACCCACTTTGCTTGGTGTATTATTTTCCAAGGCTTGCTTGTGGGCCCTTAGCTTGTTAATTTAGGGGTTCCTGACCCTCACTTCCCTTTTTGTGGGCAGTCTGAAAGCCTTAAACACTTTTTTTGGTTTTGTCCCAGAGCTCAGTAGCTTTGGACTTGGATTCATGATTTCTTTCGGTCTTTTCGGTTGGAACCCTTTTCTTGGCATATGGTTCTATTGGGGGACCCACCTGGAACCCCGATTAAGTTCACCCAACTTTGGCACACTTTCAAGGTAGAAATCCTCCTCAATATCTGGAAAGACATAAATGCTTGTATATTTTCTCATTCTTATTTAGATGTTGTCTCTTTATGCTAAAGCAGTTATATGTTCTAATGTTCTCTTACAGATTCAAGTGCAAGCCAACAAGGTTGCATTGGAAGTGGCTCACCTGTAGGTTTTCTTGAACCATTGGGGAAATGCCCCTTGTATTGTGGCTTAGATCCCCGATTCCCCCTCCTCCTCCTATGGCCGGTCGCCTTCTCAGGGCCAGAAGCAGAGTGACTCCGCACGATCCCGCTCCTAGCCTCCTACTCGGCGAGACTTTCGGCCTCCCAGGCAGGCTCGTTCTCCTCCGCCGCGTCCTAGTTAGGGATGACACTCTAGTGGTGCTATGGGGAGTGGTGGTGGCGGTTCTGGCTGGCCTTCCAGTGGCAAAAAATTTCTGTGGTTGGCTCTTGCAATCTCACCTCGGTGCGAGGAAAAAGAAAAAGATGGAGATGAAGTTGATGATGGTTGGGGTGATCCTCCTGACATCACTCCAAATCTCGTTGATGTATGGGGGAAAATCTGGATGGTAGGGATCCCTTAGGATCTGCTGGCACTACCTTGGCCGCTTAATTTTTCTTTTTGTTATTAGACTTCTGGGCTAGGCCCATGTGATATTTTTGGCTTTTCTGGGCTCTACCCTTGTGACATTCGGGGTGTGCCTTTTCACCACCCACCCCTTTTTTGTGAATTTGTAATTATATCTTTATATTAATATAGATATCTGCCTATTCATCAAAAAAAAAAAAAATGTATTTAATTTTGTAAAAATAATATCTGTATTCTGTCCTTTTGAATTAGAAATTAAATTAATGGAAAATCCGAATTATATATATATATATATATATATATATATGAATAGAATATGAGATGTATTTATAATATTATATTTCTATTTTATGTTGATAGTTTTATGTGGGTTTTATATATATATGTGTGAGTGATGTTGTTAATTGAATGTTCTTGTATTGTATTTGTATTTTTTTTAGAATAAGATTAAGTTAATATTTATTTATTTATATATGCTTATCTATTTAAATCATATTTCAATTTAAGAAACTGATGTGTAGTTGACAACTTCTTTTATATTTAAGGTATAAGTATATAAATGTCAAATGTATATATATATTGTTGAAAATCATTTGTAACTAGATACAAAATATGTTTTATTAATTTAATTAGTTGACTGCATGGGGTGTGTTAAATAAAAGGTAGTTGATTATTTTAATCTTCTTTATAAGCTCAATGTAGAAGAAGTGACATTGGTAATTCCTATTTTTTTGGGGCTCCACGACATTCCCATCCACTTAGTTTAGTCTAGGATATCTAGCCTATTTTCACATATATTTATTACTTTTTATTTAAATTTGAAAAGTTTAATTTGGAAATATTAATTTATTTTAAGAAGTTAAAAAGATATTAATTTGAAAGTAAGTGAATATCTCGAAAAAAGAATAGTTAATAAAAAAATAAATAAAAGAAAATATAAAGAAATCAATATTCATTTCTTTTTACTTAAAATTGAAAAGTTGAATTTGTAAATATTAATTTACTTTAATAAGTTAAAATGAATAGGTAAATTTGGGAATATTAATTTACTTTAAGAAGTTAAATTATTTCAAGAAGTTAAAATGATATTAGTTGGAGTAAGTTATTATCTCCAAAAAAAGCAGTAATAGTTAAGTATATAGAAATAAATAAATAAAATAAAATTTAAGGAAATCAATATTTATTATTTTTACTTAAATTTGAAAAGTTTAATTTGGAAATATTAATTTAATTTAAGAAGTTAAAAATAGATCATACTGTTGTGTTTCTCACTTAGAGGAAGGGTACACTAGAACTATGCAAAATGTTATGGTATTCTAGAAATTTGTATCCTAAATTGTAGCTTGTATATTTAAATTTATTCCATGATTATTTTATTAATCCAAGAAAGAGATACATGAACATATAAATGGTTTATTGAATTGTATATTAGGTTATGAAATTATGTTGAAGTGATTTTAAAAGTCAAGGGGTAATATTTAATATTATCATAATTGATAATAGTGTTGAAGTGAACCTTGCTTAGGTGATTATTTTCTATATTTGAAGTTAATAAAATGAATAAGGATATATTTAAGTTTGGAAAAGTTTATTGGTTACTTAATTGCTAATTATTAAGTTGTTATCTAAGTGATCTTCTCTTTGTATTGGTAATATATATATACAAAGGTGGCATTGATTAATTACTAGATGGTAGACATTGAATAATATTAGAGTATGACCCTTAGTCGAACTATTATACTATCCTAGAAGCTATTGAGAAAACCTAGTTCTTGTTAAGAATTTATACTGCTTAAGGGAACCATGCTTACCTAAATGTTATCCATTTGTGACTCTATGTTAATTGATCTAATGTTAAGTTCCATAAAGTTGCAAATTCCTTCATATTATGGTTAATGAGCTTGTTGAATATGCAGGTTACGTATTTTTCTTTTAATATCTTATGAGTCGTGAATGTACTCACAATCACACTTCATTGATTGTATGTGCCTTGTTATTTGGTTGTAAGGTTTGAATAAGTGCTCTCATTTTATAAGTAGTTAATTAGCAAAATTGCACATGGATTTTGGTTGGTTGTTCAAGTTGAATTGTTGGATTGGTTTTCAAGTTGAGATGTTCTCGGGTGATTGTTATCATTGTCATGATGATTAATTTTACTATACACTTGTCTCCTTTGTAGAATTTACATAGTCATTTTGGAATTCCATGATGTGAGTTCTTTGGGAACCTAGGTATTTAAGTACCCTTCAATTGAGAGTATTTGAATGTTGGTGTTATAGTATCCCTTGCTTTTTCCTTTGTATGCCTCTAGAAGCAGTCACTTTATAAGTAGTTGTTGAGATGGTTGTATATTATGTTTTGGTTGATCTTGTGGTTTGGTCTTGTGATCATTCGGTTTGTCTGTCTGGTCGTGGGTATTTCTTGTCAACTCCTAGCATGGGGGGTGGTCCTTCGGGTCCACATGGTCAAGTGGAATGTGCTACACACCCCATTGTGTTCCCAAGTTGTGTTCATGATGCGAAAGCGGATGTAGAGTTTCCAGAGCTTCATGTTGTTGAAGAATTTCCCTCACCTTGTACCTTATCCTTCAATGATGTAATTATTCTTGTACTCGATGTACTCTTCTGTTGTTATAAGGGAAGCATTATGTAATGTACAGTTGCATGCTTGATGTGTTGTATCTGTGGAAATATGGTCCATAATTGTATCATGAAACTTTAAATTGAATTGTAATAAAATGATGTATCATTTCCTCTCTTTTGACTATGGATGGTTGTATGCCATCTTTATGTAATCTTGGTTTTTGTTCGCTTTCATCTTGGTAAAATTTTAGGTTATGACTCGTAATGATCGTTCTATGTACCCTAAAGGACGTAGATGAATCTGTAAATGTATAATTACTTTTGATGTAATGAATGTACAAATTTATCTTATGCAATGTTTCTCTTTCAAAAAAAAATTTGTTCGGTGTTGGTTGTCCTTTGAGGTTAACACGGAAGGGTGTTACAACTTGAAATCAAAAGGGATTAATAATCAGATTGAATCCTCAATGAAGGTGTCATCTATCATTCAAAAGTGTTTCAGAATGTGTGAAACAACATAATTTATGAATCTGGCTGCAACAAAGATGAAGAAGCTGGATGAAGAGGTAAGGAACATGAAAAATCTTAGTTTTCCAAAGGCTTTTGACACAAATGAGCCATTCATTGGAAAGGATGGTTTTAGAAAGAATATGGAGGGTGTAAGGAAGATTGAGTTGGACCAGTTTCTTTAGAACCTAGATGAGGCAAAGTATTTGGATTCCATCAAACCACTGATAAACTTGAATGCAACTTTGGCTAAAACATTCAAGTCAAGATCAAAATTTAATCATACATTGTTAACAAATTTTCAAGCCAAAAAACATCAGTTGGAACAAATGACAATTCCATCACCCTAACAATGGAAGTTGCGACAAAAGCTGATATACTGATTTGATATTGATAATATGAGTTTCCAAGTTCCAGCTCAGTGTTGTGCAGAGTTATCTTTGAGCAATATTTTTCATTGCCTCTATGTATTCCTTCATTTGAAAATCAATAGAAAACTCAAATTTAGTAATGTGTTGATGTTTAATTATCTATATTATTTATTTTATCAATTGAAGAAAAACTCTAGTTTCAACTATTAGATACACATTAAACGATTGTTGATGTTCATTGTTGTATACGATACTAATGTTAATATGTTATTAAGCATTGATTTGAGTGATGAATCAATGAGTACATGTTTAACACAATTAAAATATCAAATTATTAATATGTTAATTTATTCATTCTGATGCATACTTTCAAGGAATACAATATAAAATATCAACTACAGTTAGAAATATAAAATTATTGGTAATCCTCAACTAGTTAGATTAGGGTTGTTAGATGTGCAACCTAGGGCTTTCTAAAACCATATTATCCTAAAACCCTAGCATAAAATTCTTGGTAATCCTCAACTAGTTAAATTAGGGTTGTTAGGTCTGCAACCTAGGGCTTTCTAAAACCCTATTATTTTATAACTTTGGCATAAAATTCTTGGTAATCCTCAACTAGTTAAATTAGGGTTGTTAGGTCTACAACCTAGGACTTTCTCAAGCCCTATTATCTTAAAACCCTAGCATTCTTATGTTTTATTTTTGATATCATTCACTTTTTGACTAGTCTTTAAGTTATGACTTATGGGTATTGATATCATGAGTCCTACATCCACTTTTTCTAGGAGGTGCCCCTTTAATATTAGATATAAAATGAAAATCAAAACCTTTATTTTTTTGCAATTTTAGCCACACTTTGTGATCTTATTCTCTCATAGCCCTTGTGGTTACATTTGATTTAGTGTTGACATTGCACACATTTATTGCTTTATTGTTGAAATTGAATCTTATTTGATGTTTATTTTATATCTGATATTTTAGATTTGTACATCCCTTTCCAGATGGACGATCCATATTCAAAATCGATAAATGGGTAGATGAATGAACTGCACTCACATGAACAAGAAGTAATTATAGATGAGACACATGATGGCTCATAATTTTCTTCGTAAATTTTTAGTTCATTTATTTGGTTCAACATAGTAGCAAAAACCATAGAGGTGAGCTCATTCTACGTCAACTTGAGTTGAACTAAAAAATAGGTACTCCCTTCTTGGTAAAATTCACTATTGTTATTCTTGAATCTCATAATCAGGTTTACAAAATCTATTGCAAAATACTGTAGAAATTATTTTAAAATCATTTTAGAATTATGAGTTGGTCAAACACCCAACCCTATGGCTCTACATCTAAAAGACCCTTAGAGGAGGATATTTTGGCCCAGTTGCCAAGTTCCTCAAAAAATCCTCAATTTCAATGTAACCTCAAACCTAATATAGTAGAGGGGATGGTAGACATAGCCAAAAATTGTAGAGATTGTGAGTTGAAGTACCAAGATGACATAATCATTAGGTGGGAATTGTTCGTACACTAGTATGGAAAATAAAACTTCCATTCCCCTATCTCCAATACATGGACCTACGATTTGGGGAAGTTGGTTGTTTCTAATGTCTTTATAAATGTGGAACTCATCAGATGCCTTTCTTTTGTGTATGATGAGAATATCAGAGTAATCAGTGCATTGGATGGAAGTGTCATAATGGATATAACTAGTGAGTTTATTTGTGAGGTTTTTATACTCAATGTGGCCGAAAATAAGGTTATGGACCTTCTTTTAGAATAAAATACAAGAAAGACATAAATAGCTTCAAGGTGAAATAACTCCCTAGGTTTAGACAAAAAAGCTTATATGGAAAGTCATTAAGAATCCTTGATAACAAACATGAGCCTTTTGATGTCAAGTATTTTAAAGACTATTTAAGAGGAACATATTGGGTATTATGCCAGGTGTTGGGAGAAGATTCACATTAAAAATGGAGATACCTCTTATGTATATGGCTATTGATATACATAATCCTTTTGTCAATAGTGACTTTGAGTATGCTATCTTTTTAGCTGAGGCTATCATAATCGACTGGTGAACATTAAGAGAAGGAAAAGTGGTAAGGAGCTAGAGGTGAATTTTATGTGGTATTCTCTCCTTTTCCATATGATTTTTTACAAAGGGAAAGATCACTTTAGTAGATTTTTACAACTGAACATGAAAGATAAAGAGGGATACGATCTCCTAGTGCAATGTTGGACCCAATTTTGCGATAAAAATTGTAGTGAGTTTGATTTTTTTTTTTGAGATTTTCTTTGTAAGACAAGTCATGACAAGGTTGGGTCGACTTGGAATTATATTGCACAAGAAAATTTTGGATTTCCTTAGGCCCAAAGAGTGGAGGCCAGAGTTAAGAGTACAACATACTTGGGGAGATTATTACCTCCATGAGAACTCAATTGTTATTAGAGTATAAGGCAGCCCTCAAGGCCCCCATGTGCTATGAAAATATGTGTCACCAAGGTTGGTATTCATGGAAATTATATGGAAATTGAATGAGACTGATCAATTTTCATTTAAGGAAACAAAGGAAAGGGTATTTTTTCCCTTATGTTTCTACCTTTTCAGATTTAACTTTTACCAAAGATAATTTAGATAGGTTGAAATAAATTCTTGGGGAATACAGGTTATTTCAATTAAATGCTAGGAATTTTTACCCTGAAGGTTTCATACATGAGGTCAAGAAAGGTATCAAAAGGCCCAATTTTTTCCATCAAGTTGATGAAAATGAAGATGTCATAATAAATTGCAAGGATGAATATGAGGTAATAGATATAAAGGAAAAATGGCTTGCATTTATGTAGGCATAGGCTACCAAGATAAAGAATGATACAGATTATCATGGAGAATTTTCTAATATTGTTGACCCAATTGCCAAGATTGAGGCAGTGTTCAATAATTTTGACAGAGTTGTAGGTAAGGCCCCTATCCTAGAAGAGAAACCAACAAAGTGGCCTAGACCTTCAGTTGACCTCTCTATCAGAAGGCCCTAGCCCTAGGGGCCTTTTATTAGAGAAAATGTGAAATTAGACCCACCATAGGTCA
This sequence comes from Sequoiadendron giganteum, assembly GCA_007115665.2. Classification (NCBI taxonomy): domain Eukaryota; kingdom Viridiplantae; phylum Streptophyta; class Pinopsida; order Cupressales; family Cupressaceae; genus Sequoiadendron; species Sequoiadendron giganteum. Next base: position 135,458,206 of record CM021106.1, read on the forward strand.
CTCCCTCTCCTTCCCTTGAAACAAACAGTGTGGATTCTAATTCTCCCCCAAGAGAGAAATCACAAAAGAGGATGAAATTTGATCAACTACCATTATTGGTTGACAATCCCATCAATCTAGATGAAAGTGAATATGTTCATATCACCATGGATGAAATTCACCAATATATGCCATCTCCCCAAGACCAAATATTGTTGACCTTCTTTAGCAAAGGTTCGGGCTGGACATGGCTATGGGGAGAGATAAACTCAATGATGTGAGGGAATTGACATGTTCACAATTCATGTCTGATGATGAGTTTATAAAATCCCAGGAGTTTAAAGAGTTTGTTTTGAGATCAAAGAGAGAGGAGTACCTTAAAAGAGTTCAGTTGGCACAAGCAGATGTTCCTAGAGAAATATATGATGAAGTAGCTATAAAGGTAAGGGTGAAAATTAATTATGAGTCCAAAAAAATCACGCCTGATGAAGGGAGAAAAATGGTGGAAGATAGTGGATTGCTACTGCTCCCTGAATGTGACATTTCTTCTGCAAGTATATTTGATGCTATTAGGAAACAAGGAGAATTTTTATCCATAGAAGAGGAAGCAGAGATGGTATTGTTAGGATCAGGGTTCAACCCACATTGGGAAGCCCTTGCAATCTGAGCCCTTTCCCCAAACACAAGAAAGCTTGCGATTTCTGAAGCATTAAAGGGTATCAAAGGGATCTTGATTGTAAAGAGGGTGTCTGACACCTCTTCCCTTGAAGCTACTACATTAATGGTAGATGTTGCCAATTTTAATGAAAGTAGTGTTAAAAGGTTACAAGATAGACTTAATACAGTGTTGAAAGAACATAATGATCTCATGTAAGCTTACAAACAATAGCAGGTATTATTGGATAAACAAAAATCCCTTCTTGAAAGTGTGTAGGAAGCAAGCTCATCTTCTACAGTCCCCCTGCTCATGTGATGATTGAAAATGCAAAACCTAAAGAAAAGATTCAAAATAATGGAAGAGAACTTGAAGAATTCTCAACATAATCAGCCAAAGGAGAATGTGTGCATTGCAACGTGCATCCTAGAGCACAAATTGTTTAAAATATTCAGAAGGCTAGAAAATTCCCATGTGTCATATCTAAATTTAAGAAATACCATTCCTAAAGTAAGTGGGGATCAAGAGCGGTTCAAAGGTATATTTGAACAATGGATTCCTAGATTTTCATCTTTGGAACGTATGTATAAGGTATCTACAAACACATCTGATGCCCCACTTGGTATCTATCTTTTTAGATTTTCAAGATGACACAAAATCATAAAGGGTATTTGGAAAGTATAATTGAAGTTGCACAAGAAAGAATGAAATCTTTCATAAATTTTGATAGAAGGGTTGTACCCCACCTATTAGAAGATAATGGGGAGCTTAAGACCCTAAAGAAATGGAAGGATAGTTTCAATATTCTAATCCCCACACACCTTCCTTTGATTTTCTAAGATGAAAAACTTGATTTAAATCAACTTAATTCATATTCAAACAGGATGGTCGATGTAGAAAAAAAGATAATTTTTTTTTGTAGAGAGGCCAATTCTTTACTTGATGCTAAGTATCATCAAAATTTGGAGAATACAAAAAATATCTTAGTTCATGATTGGACTTCTAAGGATATGTTTAATGCATGGAATGAAAAGTATAATTTTTTACTTAGCGTGTGAGTGGATCCATGCTTTTATTCCTATGCCTCATGTCTACAAATTTGGTTGTCAAAATTTTTTGGGATGAAGTTCTTAAATTCTTTGTTTGTTGCTTCCCTTATGTTAAAAAAGGGAATCTCGAGCCTCATTCAAAATTTCAAAGCATTTTGATTTTTTGATCTTTCATCAAATTCTCTGTAAGCTCTTTTTGCAAAGTTTAAGCTATTTGATAGCACAAATATGAAATGTAATTTTTCTCTATTATAAAAAAAAATGACTCAAATACTTAAGTGTATTTCTTTAATTTTGAACATTGACCTATCTTGCTCTCCAATATTATATTGATTATCCTTTGAATCAAAATAACCAAGGGTTATTTATAAGTTTTCATATCACATCATGTGTGTTGAACATCCAAAATACTGAGAGGGGGTGTGGTGAATCAGTATTTTGGATAAAACCATAATAAAATACACTTAAACATTATCATAGTTCTTTCTAAATTAGAAAGAGAGAACATAGAAACAAGTCAATGAAACCATACACATGAACACGAGGATTTTTACATGGAAAACCCAAAATGGGAAAAACCAAGATGAGGGTTAACTCACAATATATTATATCTGGATACAAAATATTACAGGTCTCACTTTCGGGACTCACTATCCTTAAAGGCTCACTGCCTAAGTACAAAAGATGGCTAACCACCAAGATACAATGATAGTGGCTCACTGCCAAAAGATTAAACTAATAGGATGCACCTTCAATGTGCAGGGTTCAGTTCCATTGAAGCTTAGAATAATAAGTACTTCCTCACACAACCGTCACTCAACATAACTATACTGATCACAACTGATAAAGTATTTAGGCTCCAATCTTCTCCTCTATTCACATTCACTTCTCCTTCTTTCTCTCATGCACATCTCTCTTCTATCTTTCATCTTATATATATACAAGTATATCTTATTCATCAATTAGGTAGGCCTAATTAGATGAACACAAAATAATCAAAACCTTCTTCATCGACACCATATAAGATTTAAACATTTTATCCATGTAGTGCATTATACCAAGCTGGAAATCATCCATAAAACATAACTAGTCTTCATAATATATTGCATTTACTGAGTCGGCCTATAATAGAACATAATTCTCCAAACCAACAAATAATCCTAAAAGAAAACACCTTCGAGATCTAAGAACACATTAATTTCCCATCATACTACCAACAAAGAGACTATCAAAAAAATTGCAGCATAAGAATGTTCACCTTAGTAGAATGCATAGTCTCTCACATAGTATGCCACACATAGAACAATAGTAGGATATAGAGTTAAACTCTGTTAGAGATAACTTTCTACTCAAAAAATAAGATGTCTGAAGATCTAGGATACAATTGTCTAAATTAGTCAAGAAAACATGGTTAAGAGATTAGAGTCATATTAGATCTTGCAATGAATTCTAGACTCAAATACCAACACACTGATCCATTATAAAAGATTATTAATGATAGAGGACAACTTCTGGAAAACCAAGAAGACTTCCCATATAGTTATCATCATGTTGAAATCAATGACAACATAGGAACAACCAACACAACCATCCATACTTTATATTCATGTTGCAAAGCTTCCAACAATCTCCCCCTTTGGCATTGATGGAAACATGCATGACAAAGACATTTTCTAGTATACCAGAATTGAATACTTTGACCACTCCCCCTATCAAAACTATTCTTCACAATTTTTTTTTTCCTTTGTCTCTCTATCTCTTTATATCTTTATCTCTTTATCTTTCCCCCTTTAATATCAATGCAAAAGGAAGGGGTATAGTATATATGTAAATATGCATCAAAATGTAACTAGAAAGATATGAACACAACCTTAAATTAGCTTGAAGAAGAATCTCTGAGACTCTCTAAGATAGCCTTCCATGAAGCTTTACCTTCTTCCCATGAACATTTTGCACTGACAAGAGTCTTGTAAAATAGCTTAAGTTTAGTTAAAGAGTCTACAACATTTGTTAAAGTATTGGGACTAAGATCAATCTCTAATAACTCACCAGTACAACCAAGAGAACTAGAAACAAAATTAGTTCTGAGTTTAATCATGTGTCTGAGTGCCACAATCTTCTTGATAACATTTGTCCTTTGATCCTGCAAAGAGAAGAATTTTTCTTCAAGCTACACAATGTAGGACCACCACTAATTATCTTTATCTTCTGGTAACCTATATGTATTTGCCTGAGTGCACAACCGAGACTCACTCATCCTTATCTCGTTTCTCATATCTAGTGTACTGCCATACTAATCTAGGAGAAAATAAAGTAGTTCTTGTGCCTCTTTTTCACAAAATTGTACACTCTCAAATTCCTTCATTACTCGATTGTGTGTATTCTAACATTTTACTTTGATATCTTCCAAATTTCCTTCATGAGACCTAATTCCAGTAGATATTTCAAGTCTGGAGATGTAGACCTTCAAAGAATTAATCATGCCATGGAGATTCTCCACAACAAAAATAGATGAATCAAAATCAGCATCTGGAATAACATTCTATAATTCTTCAAAAGCTCTTTGAATATTTACTTTCATGCTCATGTTCAATCTCACTTTCTACACCTTCTTGCTTAACAACACTCTTCCTTTTCTTTCTTGTTCTAGTCACGCTACCGAACGTACCTTCAACACTGAGAGCCTTAGGGCTTTCCAAAATAGTTTTAGCGTATTTATAAACTTTAGCCTCTGAATCTTCATAATCCAATTCAAATATCCAAACTAACCTTGATTAAACTACTTCCATGTGATAGAAATTTGTAGACACAAGAAAATTTATGCTTTTAGAGTATCTTTCCACAACAGTTATTAGAATCCTAAACCTTTTGTTCATCCTCATCTGAAATGTTCCAAAGAATGCAGCAAGGGCAGTCTCTTGCACATCCAAACTGACAAGATTTATCATGAAGTTCCTAATTTGATAGGCAACAGGCTCTAAATTTTACAATTCTATCCTTTATATTACCGATAATTTTCTCAAAAAGTAAAAGAGTAAAAAATAACCAAATTGCCATATCAAAATTTGTTCTTCTTACTCTTCTTGATCTCCTTTAAATTATTCAAAATATGTATATGAAGTAATTCACACAATTCATATTCCATATCTCTTATTACCATATCAACAACAATATGCACCGCAACAATAGAAATTGTAAGGTCATTGTTAGGGATATAAAATTTATGATCAATGACTAGAGCAACATACCTTATTAGAGGATCAAAATTTGATCTCAAATCAATCTCTTTCCCTTTAGAACTTGTACCTATAACCTCAATTATTTATTTCTTATTCATAGCCTTCAGTTTGGAAATTGGTCCAAAGGAACACAAACAAGTTATATCTCTAATAGCTTCTCTATAAATCAAATTCGCCTCATTTTTGCACATAGATTTATCATGAATTCTGCTCAACACTATTCAAAAATACTTCTCAAATTAAAACAAGGGAAACTTCCTCTAAACATCCAAATTTCTCTCAACTAATACTCTATAGGCATCATGGCTCTCTTTCAATTTACTTTCCCAAAGCACGTTCAACTGAACTGATGACATCTCTTCAATCTTACTATAAAAAAATGCATAGATATATTCTATAGAAAACACTCTCAGAGGGATGCAAGAGAATGCATCAACAAAATCTTCCGACACATTCCTCAAATATCTCTTCAACCTAGCTTTATCCACACAATTCACAACCTTTGAATTATCTATAGCAATAAAATTAAAAGATTGTGCAAATAGGAATACCTCTAAAAAATCCAACAATAAAGGATAAGTATTCTAATTTTGGAGCTCGCTTCGAATCTGTCTGTTATCTTCTTCAAAATTTGAAACTCTAAATTTGCTTCTAAACTTCCTTTGCTCGCTTCTCTGAAAATACATAAGCCCTTAAAATTATTTGAATTTATTTCTTTCATTCTGAATGATTTTGTAATAAATGCTTCAACTTGCAGGTAGATTGCCTCAAAAATTGTGTACACCTCCATTCTTTCAAATTATGTAGACTTCATCCTTCACACATGCCATCGAGAAAATACCTTAACCTTGTTATCACATTAAGTATAATTCTATCATGATATGACACAAGTACTGATGAGGGGGTTTATTAGATTTTCTGATGATTGCTCCCCCTTAGTCACTGCTTTTATTTAGAAATTAGCGGGAGTATCTACACTGGAGGTTGACACAGATAAGATTTTTTATTCCTTTCCCCAAATAATTTTCATTTCCTTTCTTGCTTCTTTTGGATCAAAGGTTTGATCATTCTTCTTTGCTAGATAGATATTTTTATTTCTTTCGCTATTACTACTAGGGTGTTCTAGATTTTTGCACTTAAAACAAACAACATTCTTCATTCCATTTTCCCTTTTATCCAATAGACTAACTTTATATCCATTCTTCTTTCTCTTAGAACATTTTTCGGGGAATAATAGAGAATCATTCACTTTACTTTTGTAGTCCTTTTCCTTATGACCAAATTTCTTGCAGAAATAAAAAACACCATTCAAGGATAGATACCTTTTAGAATCATGTCGTTTGGGGTAAGTGCAAAAATATGGTTCCCAAAAAGGGGGCTTAAGTGGCCACTTTTTTTCTGAAATCAGGAAATACTGACCTTGGACATGAAATTGAGGATAGTTACACTCAAACTTTTGAGATAGAACAAAAACAAGGATCGAAGTGCTCCGAGTCTACTTTGTAAAATACTAATTTATTTTGAAAGTGGTTGAGATTAAGGGTTTCAAAAGAGGGACGTACAAAAATCAGTGTTGTTTTTGTTAGAAAAACATAACATATCAACTCTTGTACGTCCTTATCATAGTGAACCTTTTTTTAGTATTTTTAAAATCACTCCACTCGGAAATTAGATAATAGTATGTAGTTGATGCATGATTTTTTTGATAATTTTTTAATGGATATTTTATTTTCTACTAATTTTCTAAGTGGACACTTCCTAAAACATAGAATTTTGTGCGTGCTATCCCTACAAATTTTGGAAACTAATTAATTTTTTTAAATTTTTTTTAGAATGGAGTCTAGTTTCTAAAAATGTAATTTATTTGAAATTTTGATGAACACTTAATTTATAATGAAAAAACACCAAACACTGCTTTTTGCCAAAAACAAGACACACAAACAAAAATTTTTATAGATGAAAGGCTTAACATTGTCAAAAAGTGAAAAAAAATACATTGTTGGATAGCTAAGAGAGAACCTAACATTAACCAAGTGTTTGATTTTTTTGAAATTGAACCACATGCAATCCTGATGGTGAGCACAAACTTGATTATGTGAAATATTGTAGAATTTGCAAAAACATGTCTCTATTTTTTGGGAATGCCCTCCATGCCTTTCGGTTGGTATTCCAAGGAAAATACCAAGCCCAAGACTTGGAGATTCCCAAAGAAAGATATAACACACTCACGTTATATCTTAGTTTTGACATGGCTTTTGTGTTTTGTGAATGCATTGACAAAACGTGAGCACGCTATAACATGCTCGTGTTTTGATCTACATCGTGTTTATTTTTCTTTTTTTCTTTTTTTTTTCTTTCTTCTCGTTATCTTTGAGGGAAACTATATACATGAAATACATATTTAAGTATAAGTTGACATTTACATATATGGACATTTAATTTCTTATACTTTAAGTTATATTTCATGTATATAGTTTCAAGATGTTTGTGAGTGGCTTTGGATCTCTAGGAGTTATAATGAAAATTCTAGTTTTTGGAAGATCTCACAAATTTGAGACTTAGTTAAATTTCAGTAATCAAGAGGTCAAATTTTAGTAATCAACAAGTTGTATTATCTATCTCTCTATCGCACTCATTTTTATCCCTTACACTTTAGACCTCTCTTTCACTATCTCCATCCCTTTATTTGACTCTCTCTCCCTTGATCTCAAGAACTCTCTCTCTTTGTCTTTGTCTCTGTCTCTCTGTCTATCTCTCTCCTTTGCCCTCTAATTCTCTCTACCTCACTTCTCCCTCCTTCCCTCCCCCCTTCCCTCTCTACTTATCTCTATCTCCCTCCCTCCATCTTCCTCTCTCTCTCTCTACCTACCTCTCCCTCCATCACTCCCTACCACTCTCTCTATTTATCTCTACCTCACCTCTCTCTCACCTCCCTCTCTCCCTCCATACTTATGTCTCCCTATCTTCTTCCCTATCTACTCTCTATCTCCCAATCCCTCTCTCTACCTACCTCTAAATCCATCAAACCTTACCACTCTCTCTCTACACCTCTCTATCTCACCTTTCTCTCCCTCTCTCCCTACCTCTCCCTCCCTTGCTCATTCCCTCTCTACTTCTCTCTATCTCTCCTCCCTCTCTACCTCTCCTTCTAGATCACTACTTATCTTTATCTCCTCTCTCCCTCTCTCTACCTACCTCTCCTTCCACCACTCTCTATTTCTCTCTATCTCACCTCTCTCTCCCTCACTACATCTCCCTCCCTCTCTACTTATCTATATCTCCCCTCTCCCTCTCTACCTATCTCTCCATCAATCACAACCTACCACTCTCTCTCTATTACTCTCTATCTCACCTCCCATTCTCTCCATCCATACCTCTCCCTCTCCTTCCCTCTCTAATCTATATCTCCCTAATCCATCTCTATCTACCTCTCCATCCATAACTCCCTAACACTCTCTCTACAGCTCCCTATATTTCTTCTCTCCCTCCCTGCCTCATTCCATATCTATTTCTCTCTCTCTACCTCTCCTTCCCTCTCTGATTATCTTTATCTCCCCTAATCCTCTCTCTCTCACACTAGATGTCTCCCTCCCCACCTTTTCTCCTATCTACTCTCTATCTTCCCTCTCCCTCCCTCTACCTCTCTCTCTCCCGCTCTCTCTCACTCCTCCCTCACCCTCTTTCTCTCTCACTCTCTCCTCTCTATCTCACCATTTTCTCTTTCCCTCTTTGTAACTGTCTACTGTATATGTCACCATTCTCTCTCTACATATCTTTATCTCACCTATCCCTCTTTACCTCTTCCTTCCTCCCATCTCTTGACCACCCACCCACCCTCCCTCCTTCACTCTATCTCTATCTCTCTCTACTTCTCTCTATCTCACCTATCCCTCTCTACTCGCATATCCATCCATCACTCCCTACCACACTCTCTATTTATCTCTATCTCACCTCTCTCTCACCTCCCTCTCTCTCACTCCATACCTCTCCCTCTTCCTCCCTCTCTACTCTCTATCTCCCTAATCCCTCTCTACCTACCTCTCCCTCTTCTTCCCTCTCCACTCTCTATCTCCATAATCCCTCTCTGCCTACCTCTCCATTCATCATTCCCTACCACTTTCTCTATACCTCTCTATCTTGCTTATCTCCCTCCCTTATTCTCTCTCTACTTCTCTCTACCTCTCCTTCTTTCTCTAATTATCTTTATATCCCCTATCCCTCTCTCTCTCTCTCACTAGATGTCTCCCTCCCTACCTTTTCCCCTATATACTCTCTATCTCTCCTCTCCCTCCCTCTACCTCTCTATCTAGTTCTCTCTCACTCCTCCCTCACCCTCTTTCTCTCTCACTCTCTCCTCTCTATCTCACCATTCTCTCTTTCCCTCTCTATAACTATATCCTTCTCTATATGTCACCATTCTCTCTCTACTTATATTTATCTCACCTATCCCTCTTTAACTCTCCCTCCCCCCTCTCTTGCCCACCCTCCCTCCTTCCCTCTATCTCTATCTTTCTCTACTTCTCTCTATCTCACCTATCCCTCTCTACCCACAAATCCCTCCATCACTCCCTACCACACTCTCTCTTTATTTCTCTATATCTCACCTATATCGCACTTCACTCTCTCCCCATCCATAACTCTCCCTCCATCTATTCTTACTTATCTAATCTTTATCTCCCATGTCTCTCTACCTCTGCTTCCCTATCTACTTATCTTTATCCCCTCTTTCCCTCCCAACCTCTCTCTCTCCCCAATCCCTCTCTCCCCCTCTTTCTCTCCCCCCTATGAGGGTTGAGGGTGTAAGGTTTAGTGTTTAAGGTATAGGGTTGAGGTTTAGGGTTAAGTGTATAGGGAATAGGGATTAGGGTTTAGGATATTATGTATTAAGGGTATAGGGTATAGGGATGAGGGATGAGGGATGAGGGATGAGGGATGAGGGTTTAGGGTTTAGGATTTAAGGTATATGGTTGAGGGTTGATGGATAGCGTTTAGGGTTGAGGGTATAAGGTTAAGTGTATAGGGTATATGGATTATGTTTTAGGATATTGGGGATATAGTTGAGGGTATTGGGTTGAGGATATTAGGTTTAGGGTTGATGGTTTAGGGTTTAGGATTTATGTATAAGTTTGAGGGTTGAGGGTTAAGGTGTAATGTTCTGGGTTGAGGGTATGAGGTTAAGTGTATAGGGTATAGGGATTAGGGTTTAGGGTGTAGGGTTAAGGGTATAAGGTATAGGGTTAAGGCTTGAGAGTGTAGGGTTTGTTGTTTAAGTATAGGGTTGAGGGATAATGTTTATGGTTTAGGGTATAAGGTTGAGGGTGTAGGGTATAGAGATGAGGCTTGAGGGTGTAGGGTTTAGGGTTTAATGTATAGGGTTGAGGGTTGAGGGATAGTGTTCAAGGTTGAGGGTATGGGGCTAAGTGTATAGGGTATAGAGATTAGGGTTTAGAATAATGGGTATAGGGTTGAGGGTTTTGGGTTTAGGATTGAGGTTTAGGGTTTAGTGTACAAGATTGAATGTAGGGTTTAGGGTTTAAGTGTAGGGTTGAGGGATGATGTTCATGGCTTAGGTTATAAGGTTGAGGGTATAGGGTATAGGGATGAGGGTTGAAGGTATAGGGTTTAGGTTTTAGGGTATAGGGTTGAGGTTTGAGGTATAGTGTTCAAGGTTGGGGGTGTAGGGTATTGTAACATTTATTTTGGTATCGCCTATGGTTCTCTAACACTTCTAGGGTTTTTCACCTTAAGAGAGAGAAATGGATACCAAAATGCTAATGTTAACATTCAAGATTAATGTTGTTAATGTGATGTAAATGTGTGTGGATTATGATGATCTAAATGTAGCAAACTAAAAAAAAAATGATTTATTGATGCTAATCCTAAGAAATGCAAAGTGCTGTAAAACACAGTGTTACAGAAGTCGACTGGGACACTTGTGCCAATCTAGGTGACTTAGTCCAGTATTTGAGAAAATCTGCCGGAACAGGTTTCAGACAAAAGGTTACTCAAATCTATAGAAAACCATTTTTAGGCCTAGTATTGGGACTTATTATCCATTGATGGTGACTTAGTCCACTTTCAGGTTTCGAGAAATCTGAAGGTACAATCTATAGCCCTAGGTGCACACTTCTTCTCCTAACAATTTTCTGGATCCGAAACTACATAATCTGGTCTGTAAGTGTTCTCTAAGCATCTTTTAGGGTTTTGACCACCTTGAAGGGCTTTGAAAAATTGTTGAAGACTTTTCCACCTTTGTTCTTTGCCAAATCTACACACAAGACCTGCAAAACACACAAAGAGGGAAAAGTTGTTGAATGTTAGGGCATGGGGGTTTGCCTTGGTCAAACCCCTTTTAGATAATTAAATCAAATGAAGAGATAAGATAATGAAGCATGAAAAATGGAGCTAGTACCTTGCCATGGTGATTTATATTGATTTGTTGCAACAATGGAGGAAGATTCAACCCTTGAATGCTTTGGAGAGATCTCTTGATGACTTAGAATGCTCAAACCCTATCTTTCTTGAGAAGAGTGATGAATAGAAGAAGAAGATAGGAGAAAATGAGATTTAAGAGATGAAAAATAAGGGGAAAACCCTTTATTTATACATGTTATGCCCTAATTCCTCAAAAATAACACATCAATTGACCTTAGGGTTTTGGAGATAAAATATTGCTAGAATTGTGATTTAATTTTGATTTTTATGCCAAATGGGACTAAGTCACCCAAAGTGGCGACTTAGTCCACTTGGACTAATTTGAGTGGTTGTCGGGAATTAAGATGTGGTTAATGTTGTTTAACGGGATTGTCCTCTGAAACACACTTAAGTAGGGCCTATAAGTGCATTAAGAGGTCATTTTAACATAAGAAAGGGTCAAATTATGATGATGGAAAGGGTAATTAAGGGCTAAAATAACACAAAATTGTCCCTTTCTTCAAGGGTATACAATTTTTGGTGACACAGCTATAGGGATTATGGTTTAGGATATTGGGTATAGGGTTGAAGGTATTGGTTTTAGCGTTGAGGGTTTAAGGTTGAAGGTTTAGGGTACAAGGTTTAATGTAGGGTTTAGCATTTAATTATAGGGTTAAGGGTTTAGGGATAATGTTTAGGGTTTAGGGTATAGGGTATAGGGATGAGGGTTGATGGTGTTGGGTTTATGGTTTAAGGTATAGGGTTGAAGGTATAAGGTTAAGTTTATAGGGTATAGGGATTAGGGTTTAGGATATTAGGTATAGGGTTGAGGGTATTGGGTTGAAGGTTTAAGGTTAATTTTATAGGGTATAGGGATTAGGGTTTAGGAGAGAGAGAGAGAGCTGAGAGAGGGTGAGGGGGTGTGAGGGAGATACATGAGAGAGAGATTATTCTCTAGTTAGGGTGGGAGGGAAAGACTTGAGAGAGGGGAAGGGGATGAGAGGGATAGACTTGAGAGAGAGAGAGCCCATTTATTGAACCTATTTTTTCAAATAGGCCAATACATTGCCAATTTCATTGAATTGGCAAGCCAGTGGGCTCACTAGCTTGCCAATTTCGTGAAATTGGTGACCTAACTTGCCCTGTTTGAAAAAATGGGTCCAAGAAATGGGTTCTCCCAGTGATGTATTTCGTGGATCCACTTTTTCAAACAGGCCACTACATTTTCTAATTTCACCAAATTGGCAAGCTAGTGGGCCCACTAGCTTGGCAACTCGGTGAAATTGACAACCTAACTTGGCTTGATTGAAAAAAAGGGTCCAAGAAATGGGGTCTCCTAGTGATTTAAATCACTAGGAGACCCCATTTCTTGGACCTATTTTTTCAAACAGGCAACTACATTGCCAATTTCACCGAATTGGCAAGCCAATGCACCCACTAGCTTGCAAATTCAGTGAAATTGGCAACATAACTTGGCCTGTTAGAAAAAAATGGGTCCAAGAAGTGAGGTTTCCTAGTGATTTACATCACTGGGAGACCCCATTTCTTGGACCCACTTTTTCAAACAGGCCACTAAATTACCAATTTCACTGAATTGGCAAGCCAATGTGCCCACTAGCTTGCCAATTCAATGAAATTGACAACCTAACTTGGCCTATTTGATCACTGGGAGACTCTATTTCTTGGATCCATTTTTTCAAATAGGCCAAGTTAGGTTGCCAATTTCGCTAAATTGGCAAGCTAGTGGGTGCATTGGCTTGCCAAGTCGATGAAATTGGCAATGTAGTGGCCTATTTAAGAAAGAGGGTTCAAGAAATGGGGTCTCCCATTGATTTATACTCTCTACCCAAGTAAAATCTCTACCCTAATCACTCAACCCTAAAACATTAATCCCTCAACCCTTAAACCCTTAGCCCTCTACCCTCAACCCTCAACCTTCAACCCTCAATCCTCAACCCTCAACCCTCAACCCTCAACCCCCAACCCTTAACCCTTAAACCCTAATCCCTCAACCCTTATACCCTCTACCCTATACACTAGACCTTCAACCATAATCCCTCAGCCCTATACCATCAATCCTCTACCCTCAACCTTAAACCCTCAATCCTCAATCCTTAAACCCTCTACACCCTAACCTATACATTAAACCCTCAACCCTCAATTCTCAACCCTCAACCCTATACATTGGACCATCAACCCTAATACCTCAACCCTATACCCTCAATCCTCTACCCTCAACCATAAACCCTTAAACCCTCTACCCTATACATTAAATCCTCAATCCTCAATTTCAACCCTCATACCTTAATCTCTCAACCCTCAACCCTTAAACCATTAACCCTCAACCCCTATACCCTCTACCCTATACATTGGACCCTCAAGCCTAATCCTTAAACCATATAACCTCAAACCTATAACCTAAAACCTAAACCATCTACCCTCAATCCCAAACCCTTAATCCCTCAACCCTTAATCCCTCAACCCTTAAACCCTCAACCCTCAATCCTCAACCCTCAACCCTCAACCCTTAAACCCTAATCCCTCAACCCCTATACCCTCTACCCTAAACATTGAACCCTCAACCCTATACCCTCAATCCTCTACCCTCAACCTTAAACCCTCAATCCTCAACCCGTAAACCCTAAACCCTTAAACCCTCTACCCTCTACCCTCTACCCTATACATTTAACCCTCAACCCTCAATTCTCAACCCTCAATTCCTTAATCCCTCAACCCTCAACCCTTAAACCCTTAACCCTCAACCTCTATACCATCTACCCTATACATTGGACCCTCAACCTAATCCTCCAACCATATACCCTCAACCCTCTACCCTTAACCCTAAACCCTCAACCCTTAACCCTTTAACCCTAAACCCTTAAACCTTATACCCTCTACCCTCAACCCTAATTGCTCAACCCTAATCCCTCAACCCCTATCCCTTTCTCTCTATCTATACATCTCACCTATCTCTCCCTCCATCTCTCCTACCCTCTCTAATTGTCTCTATCTACCCTCTCCCTCTTTCTATGTACCTCTTGCTCAATCAATCCCTATCACTCTCTCTCACTTCCTCTATATATCTCTATCTATATCCCTCCCACTACCTCTCCATCACTCCCCTTCTCTCCCACTCCCTCTTAGGGTTTAGGGATTAGGGTAGAGATTTTTCTTGGGTTTAAGGGTTGAGGGATTAGGGTAGAGGGTAGAGTGTATTGGGTTGAGGGTAGAGACCCAATACCCTCTACCCTCAACCCTAATCCCTCAATCCTATACCCTCAACCCAATACTCTAAATAATCAACCCTATACCCTCAAACCATATCCCTTTTTGTCTATCTATACATATCACCTCTCCCTCCCTCCCTCTCTCCTACCCTCTCTAATTTTCTCTATCTACGTACCTATTGCTCAAGAAATCCCTACCACTCTCTCTCACACCCTCTATCTATCTCTCTATCTCCCTCCTACTACCTCTCCATCACTTGGCCTATTTGAAAAATGGGTTTGAGAAATGGGGTATCCCAATGATTTACATCACTGGGAGACCCCATTTCTTGGACCCATTTTTTCAAACGAGCCACTACATTGCCAATTTCACCAAATTGGAAAGCCAGTGGGCCCACTAGCTTGCCAATTCGGTGAAATTGGCAACCTAGCTTGCCATATTTGAAAAAATGGGTCCAAGAAATGGGGTATCATCGAGAGACCCCTTTTTTGGACCCTTTTTTTCAAAAATGCCACTACATTGCCAATTTATTTGAATTGGCAAGCCAGTGGGTCCACTAGCTTGGAAATTCAGTGAAATTGGCAACCTAACTTGCTTGTTTGAAAAAATGGGTTGAAGGAATGGGGTCTCCTAGTGATTTACATGACTAGGAGACCCCATTCCTTGGATCCATTTTTTCAAACAGGCCACTACATTCCCAATTTCACCAAATTGGCAAGCTAGGGTAGAGGTTTTAAGGGTTTAAGGGTTAAGGGTAGAGGGGGGAGAGATAGAAGGAGTGAGTGCATAAGAGAGAGAGACTTGAGAGAGGGAGAGGGGGTAAGAGGGAGAGACTTGAGAGAAAGAGAGATATGGAGGGAGTGGGAGAGATATAGAGGGTAGAGGGTAGAGGATTTAAGGGTTAAGGGTAGATGGTAGACAACTAAGGGTAGAGGGGAGAGAGATAGGAGTGAGTGAGTGAGAGAGAGACTTGAGAGAGGGAGAGGGGGTAGGAGGAATAAACCTGAGAGAGATAGAGGGCAGGGGTTTTCAAGACAGAGGGCAGGGGAGGAGAGAGACCTGAGAGAGGGAGAGGGGGTAGGAGGGATAAAATTGAGAGAGATAGAGGGTAGGGGGTTAAGAGTAGAGGGTAGAGGTTTTAAGGGTTTTGGGTTTAAGGGTTTAGGGTTTAAGGGTTAAGGGTTTAGGGTTAAGGGTAGAGGGGAGAGAGATAGAGGGAGGGAGTGAGTGAGAGATAGATTTGAGAGAGGGAGAGGGGGGAGGTAGATACTTGAGAGAGAGAGAGAGAGGGAGAGAGATAGAGGGTAGAGGGTAGAGGGCCCACTAGCTTGCCAATTCAATGAAATTGGCAGCCTAACTTAGTCTATTTGAAAAAATGGTTCTGAGAAATGGGGTCTCTTGGTGATTTACATCACCGGGAGACCCCATTTCTTGGACCCAATTTTTCAAACAAGCCACTACATTGACAATTTCACCAAATTGGCAAGTTAGTGGGCCCACTAGCTTGCCAATTCGGTGAAATTGGCAACCTAACTTGCCCTATTTGAAAAGATGGGTCCAAGAAATGGGGTCTCTTGGTGATGTAAATCATCGACAAACCCCATTTCTTGGACCCATTTTTTAAAATAGGCCACTACATTTCCAATTTCACCAAAATGGCAAGCCAGTGGGCCCACTAGCTTGAAAATTCAATAAAATTGGCAACCTAACTTGCCTGTTTGAAAAAATGGGTCCAAGAAATGGGGTCTCCCGGTGATGTAATTGGACCCATTTTTTCAAGCAAGCCACTACATTCCCAATTTATTTGAATTGGGAAGTTAGGGTAGATGGTTTAAGGGTTTAAGGGTAGAGGGGAGAGAGATAGAAGGAGTGAGAGAGTGAGAGAGGGAGAGAGGGTATGAGGGAGAGACTTGAGAGAAAGAGAGAGAGGGAGGGAGTGTGAGAGAGATAAAGGGTAGAGGGTTTAAGGGTTAAGGGTATATGGTAGAGGGGAGAGAGATATGAGTGAATGAGTGAGAGAAATACTTGAGAGAGGGAGAGGGGGTAGGAGGGAGAGACTTGATAGAAATAGAGGGTAGAGGGTTAAGAGTAGAGGGTTTGATGGTTTCAGGTTTAAGGGTTTAGGGTTTAAGGGTTAAGGGTTTAGGGTTAAGGGTTAAGGGTAGAGGGGAGAGAGATAGGGGGAGTGAGTGAGTGAGTGTGAGAGAGAGAGACCAGAGAGAGGGAGAGGGAGTGGGAGGTAGAGAATTGAGAGAGAGATAGACAAAGAGAGAGGGAGTGAGTGGGAGATAGATAGATGGTAGAGGGTAGAGGGCCCACTAGCTTTCCAATTTGGTGAAATTGGCAATCTAACTTGGAATTTTTGAAAAATTTGGCCTGAGAGATAGGGTCTCCTAGTGATTTACATCATCGAGAGACCCCATTTCTTGGACCCATTTTTTAAAACAGGCCACTACATTGCCAATTTCAACGAATTGAAAAGCTAGGGCAGAGGGTTTAAGGGTTTAAGAGTTAAGGGTAGAGGGTAAAGGGTTAAGGGTAGAGGGGAGAGAGACAGAAGGAGTGAGTGAGAGAGAGAGACTTGAGAGAGGGATATACTTGAGAGAGAGAGGGTGAGGGAGTGGGAGAGAGATAGAGGGTAGAGGGTAGAGGGTTTAAAGGTTAAGGGTAGAGGGAAGAGAGAGAAACATTAGAGAGAGAGTGAGAGTTCTCTAGTTAGGGTGGGAGGGAGAGACCCAAGAGAGGGAGAGGGGGTGGGATGGAGAGACCTAGGAGAGAGGGAGAGAGACGGAGTGGGAGAGAGAGAGTATGTGTTTGTTCTCTAGTTATGGTGGGTGGGAGACTTGAAAAGAGGGGGAGGGATGAGAGAAACAGAGGGAGGGGGTGAGAGGGATAGATCTAAAAGAGAGTTAGAGATGGAGAGAGAGAGAGTTCTCTAGTTAGGGTGGGAGGGATAAAGAGGGAGAGAGATAGATAGGGAGTGGGAGAGAGATAGATAGAGAGATATAGTTAGGGTGGGAGGGAGAGGGGGTGGGAGAGAGAGACCTGAGAGAGAGAGAGAGTTATCTAGTTAGGGTGGGAGGGAGAGAATTGAAACATGGAGAGGGGTGGGAGAGAGAGAGGGAGAGGGATAGATAAGGAGTGGGAGAGAGATAGAGAGAGATATGGAGAGAGAGTGTGAGTGAGGGGGTGTGAGGGAGAGACCAAAGAGAGAGAGATAGAGAGTATGTGTGTGTGTGTTCTCTAGTTAACATGGGAGGGAGAGACTTGAGAGAGGGGGAGGGTGTGGGAGGGAGAGACTTGAGAGAGAGGGTGGTAGGAGGGGGAGACTTGAGAGAAGGGAAGGAGTTGGGAGGAATAGACTTGAGAGAGAGGGAGAGGTGGAGAGGGAGATAGAAGGAGGGAGAGAGAGATAGTTCTCTAGCTAGGGTGGCGGGGAGAGACATAATAGAGGGAGATAAAGACTTGAGAGAGATAATTTTATAGTTAGGGTGGGAGGGAGAGACTTGAAAGAGAGAGTTCTCTAGTTAGGTTGGGAGGGAGAGACTTGAGATATATTTCTCTAGTTAGGTGGGAGGGAGAGACTTGAGAGAGGGAGAGAGAGAGATATTATCTAGTTAGGGTGGGAGAGAGAGACCTGAGAGAGGGAGAGGGAGGGGGAGAGAGAGAGAGAGAGAGAGAGAGAGAGAGAGAGAGAGAGAGAGAGAGAGAGAGAGAGAGAGAGAGAGAGAGATTATCTAGTTAGGGTGGGAGGGAGAGACTTGAGAGAGGGAGAGGGGGTGAGAGAGAGAGAGAGAGAGAGTTTTGTCATTAGGGTGAGAGGGAGAGACTTGAGAGAGGGAGAGGGGAACTAGGAGGGAGAGACCTAAGAGAGAGATAGATTGAGTTAGAGATATACCTGAGAGAGAGAGAGAGATAGAGGGATTGAGAGATATACCTAAGAGAGAGAGAGAGAGGGGGTGGGATAGATAGAAGGAGGGATAGACCTGACATAGAGGGGGTTGTACCTAAAGCCTAAGCCATAAACCATAAATCCTAAACCCTAAATACTAAACACTAAACCCTAAACCCTAAAACCTAAACCCTAAAACCTAAACCAAAGAGAGAGATGGGGGAGGGAGAGAGTGTGTGAGAGAGAGAAACACAAAGGGAAGGAGGAAGGTTGGGAGATTAAGAGAGGGAGAGAGGGATGGATAGTGAGAGGGAATGAGGAAGGGAGAGGTAGATATGGAGAGAGGTAAAGATAATTATATAGGAAATGAGAGATAGAGAGGGGTAGGAGGGAGGAAGAGTGATGTAGAGTGGAAAGGATAGCAAGAACCCAACTATGATGACAAACAAACACCCAAAACTATGGTGATTTAAAACCCTTTTTGTATAAAGGCTAGTAGCCTTACCCGGTAGGACAGTCAATACAAAACCCACATGGAGGACTTTCAAGAAACCAAAACTATGGATTCAGACATCCAAAATTGACCCTACAAAGTTCCAAAACCTTTCCTCTTGACTGTTTAGGCATCACTCACAATGGCCCTTTCTACCACTACTCCAAGAGGCCTAATTCACAGACCTACACCTGGGTCTTGATTACATAGGATTTCCCCTTCACCTCAAAGACAAAAGATGAACTCCTATAGGTTTCACACACCTATTAACATCATTCCTAAGTGCCCTTCAAATGGATTCTTCAAAATCAAGCAAAAACTTTTTTTTTTTTGCTTGTCACATGGGTTTGCCACATAGAGATGTCAAGCCAAAACATTGCCCCATTTTCCTCCAAAGTGATTTCTGTTTTCCAAGACCTCTAGGAAATAATATTACACCCTAAAACCTTCATCCCACCAATATTTGGAAATGCTACAGTGTGGGAATGGAAGATGCATCCATATTTTGCTCAAAACCTTGATTTTAAGGGTTTTCAGACCACCCGGGAGTAAAATTAAGATATCTCCCTTATTACTCAATGAAATATCACCACTTGAACTCCAAAAGAAATATTATTCAATTAAATTTCCAACCATTACATGCTTCAAGAATATTTTTTTTTTTGCAGACCGTACCAAGCATGGGATCAGAAAATTCTACATAAAATATGGGGTTTAAGACCACCCGGTAGTAAAATTGGGATATCTCACTCAATTCTCAATGAAATAACACCATTCCAATGCAAAAAGAAAGGTTATTAAATTATATATCAAAATATTATAGGCTTGGAGTGTGGAACAATAGGTAGAGTCCATACAACATACGAGATCAGAAATTTATTTATGAAAATACTCAAAAAACAACATCTTCTTCTTTGAAACTCCTTCTCCACTTGTTCAACAACCTTTCCTCGACCAAGAGAGGCATATTTGAAGCCTCCTAACTCCCTAAAACATCCTCCAGCTACCATTTGAATCAGTTGTCTATTGGAAACATAATTAAACTTCATTTTTTACTCTTTAATGCCTAATTAAGGCAATTTAGCCAACTTTCAACAACTTACCTACAAAGATGCTTCCAAAATATATTCAAGGAATATAAGCCAGCTAAAATGAGCAAGGTGACTCCCCTCAAGTCTCTAGATACAACAAGTCATCCTTATTTCATTAATTTTCAAAAATGTACTAGACTTACAAAGGAGGATGGAGACCTTGTTTGTACAAAAAGTTGGTCACCAAGACCAAAACTCCACCAAATCCCTAGGATACCTATTAAAAAGCATTGAAATGGTCCTTAGGACCTTATTCTAACACAAAAATAAGAAAAAAAACACAACCAAACATTCTAGGTCCATTAGTCCCATGGGTGCTCCTACACGAGAGAGAGGAGGGAAGGAGGAAGGTGGAGAGATTGAGAGAGAGGAGGGAGGGTGAGAGATAGGTATATTTTAGATAAAGAGAAGTAGAGAGTGAAGGTGGTTGAGATGAAGGAAGAGAGAGAGAGAGAGGAGGGAGGGAGAGAGAGAGGTAGAGAGGAATATGTTAGATAGAGTGAAGTAGAGAGGGAAGGTGGGTGGGATGAAGGAAGAGAGAGAGAGGGGGAGATAGAGAAAATTAGAGAGAGAAGGAGGGAATGAGGAAAGAAGGGATGGATGGAGGGGGAGAGAGAGGTTCAATAGATATAAGTGTATAGGGACGGAGATAGTGTGAGAGAGAGGTCTAGATAATAAGGGATACAAAATGAGTGAGATAGAGAGAGAAAGATGATACAACTTGTTGATTATTGAAATTTGATCTCCTGATTATTTAAATTTGACATGCTGATTACTGAAATTTGACTAATTTTGAAAATTTTGAAATCTTCCAAAACCTAGAATTTGTATTATAACTCCTAGAGATTTGAAACCACTCTCAAACATCTTGAAACTATATACATGAAATATAAATTAAATTATAAGAAAGTAAATGTCCATATTTAAATATCAACTTATACTTAAATATTTTTTTCATGTATATAGTTTCCCTAGAAGATAACAAGAAGAAAGAGAAAAGAAAAAAAGAAGACACAAATTTCAATGTAGATCGAAATGCGAGCTCATTATAATGCACTTACGTGTTGGAAAATTTTTTTTGATTTCAAAAAATGCACAGTTTGTGAACTCAAAATGCATGTGTTTTTAAAATTTTAAACCACAACGCGAGTGCATTATCACTATTTTGGGATGAAAAAGTAAATTGGCCACAAATTGGCTACCCATATTTTTGCACCCATCCCTTGACATGATTTTTTTCAGAATTACTTTTGCGCTCCTTGATTTGTCTATTTTTGTACCGTGTCTTCTTACTAGTGGATTGCTTCGCTTTAGAAATCTGACCTTCCTCAAATCCTAAACCAATCTTATCAATTTTCGGTCTTTCAAAGGTAATCAACTCATCAAGCATCATTGAGCTTATCTTAAATTTTTCTTCAAAACTTCTTTCCTTTTCTAGATCAAATCTCAAGATTTATGTTTCATCTTCTAACTTTATGCATTCATCCATCTTCCTTTGAATTTTAATTTCATGACATTCTTTAGTTCTTTTCTTCGCATCCAATTGTTGTAACAGACTAGAGATGATTTATTCTTCTTTAGTCAACAGATCACATGCTTCTATACTTTTAATTTTCAACTTTTCAATGTAATCATTTTCTTTTATCAACTTGTTCTTCAAAACTTCCATTTCTTTTGAATATTTGGCAGAGACTACTTCCGAAGAAAAAAATTTCTCATATTCAAATTCTAGAACCTTCCTCAAGCTGTTAGGATTCTTCTAAGGAACCCAACTCTGATACCAATTATTGAACATCTGAAATACTGAGAACCAGGGGGGGCAATAATTATTCCATAAAACCATAATAAAATCCACTTAAACATTATCATAATTCTGATTGAATCAGCAAGAGAGAACATATAAACAAGTCAATGCAATCATACACATGAACACCAAGATTTTTATGTGGAAAACCCAAAATGGGAAAAACCACAGTGAGGGTTAGCACAATATATTATATTTGGATATAAAATATTATAGGGCTCACTACTAGGACTCACTATTCTTAAAAGGCTCACTGCTTGAGTAAAAAATATGGCTAACCGCCAAGATATAATGATAGTAGCTCACTACCAAAAAATCGAACTAATAGGATATAGCTTCAATGTGCGTGGTTTAGTTCCATTGAAGCTCAAAATAAGAAGTACTACCTCAAAAAATAGTCACTCAACAAAAATGTATTGATCACAAATGATAAAGCATTAAGGCTCTGATCTTCTCCTTTGTTCAAACTCACTTCTCCTTCTCGCTCATATGTACATCTCTCTTCTTTTTTTCATCTTATATATAAAAGTATATCTTATTCATTAATTAGGCCAGCCTAATTAGATGAACACAAAATAATCAAAACCTTCTTCATCGACACCATATAATATTTAAACATTTTATCCATGTAGTGCATTATACCGAGTCGACTATCATCCATAAAAAATAACTAGTCTTCATAATATATTACATTTGCTAAGTCGACCAAGACTAGAATACAATTCTCCTAACCAATAAATAATCTTCAAAGAAAACAACTTTTGTACTTGAGAAAAAATTAATTTCCTATCATACTACCAACAAAGAGACTACCAACAAAATTGTAACATAAGAATGTTCACCTTAGTAGAAAGCAGAGTCTCCCACACAGTATGCCACATAAAGAACAATAGTAGGATATAAAGTTAAACACTGTCAAAGATAAATTTCTTCTCACAATAAAATATGTCTAAAGATCTAGGATATTGCTTTCTGAATGAGTCAAGAAAACCTGGTTAAGAGATTAGAGTCATATCAGATCTTACGGTAAATTCTGGACTCAAATACCAACACACTGATCCATCACAAAAGAGTATTAACGACAGAGAACAGCTTCCGATAAACCAAGCAAACTTCCCATATAGTTATCATCATTTTGACATCAATGACAACATAGGAAAAACCAAAAAAACCATCCATACTTCATGCTCATGTTTTTGATTAAATAAGTAGGGAAAGGGCCCTAATCCCATGGTTATAGCCAAAAGAAAAAAAAAACCAAAACAAGGTGGGAAAAATAACCACTAACCAACATCAAGAAATAGAAACCAATGTGGCATGCAGGTCATCATTCAATATCATAACCATAGACCAACCAATATTAATAAAAAATAAGAATTTTATGCTACAATACTTAAAACTACACAAGCCATTGATCAAATCAAGAGTATACTAGATAGTCCTAAACCATAACAAGGCTATTATAAAATAGTAGTCCAAGATTTTGAAGAAAAATGAAAAAAATAGGATAGCAGTCATTTAAACAACAAAGAAAAGCCATTACTTGAATTTTTCTAGTAGGTTCCCATATTCACCAATGGGGGAGATGTACTCCCTACAGTCAGATCCCTCAAACTCGTCCAAAATCTTTAAAGCAGCAGGCTACCATTATTTTTCCAACTTCCTAGAAATTTTAGTTTGTCTTGAAACAACACCCATCATCGCCCTCTACATTAGCCTATTAGTTACCTTCATTAGCGTAACCAAGGATTTCTCCATATCGTCCACCTAAACCTGCAAAAAGGTTAGTCTACTTTTCATAAAATCAATGCTAGAATCCTCTGTATTAGTCTCATTGCTCATATTCCCTACATCCTAAACCATCAAATTATCATTCTTTTGATTCTATTCTATCTTAGTTTTCTCCTCCTCATCCACTTCTTTATCTTCATCCAATCCCTCTTCCACCATATCATATGTAGAATCCTCAAAATTCATATCTTCATAATCCTCTTCCTCTTAGGCTTCAAACTCCTCAATTTCCTGGTCTTCCTCTTCACACACAGTGATTTTTTATTTACCTTTCTTGTCCTTAGAAGCATCTTTAGCCAGATGATCCAACCTTCTACCACCACTTCCTCCACTTCCATGCCCCTATGTATTCCCTTTCAACTCCTCATTTTGCACACCCTCCTCACTAATAGTAATGAAATCACTAGTATTGAAATCTCTTTTAAATTTCTTCATCTTGGGAAATTCAAGGAGAAGAGGAGAGTGTTTTCTCTTCTCTAGGGTAGCCTTCAGGAGCTCAATTTCAAAAACAACTTTACTAGCAATTTTTTGAGTCACAGGAGTTGAGGGATCTAAGATATTGGCAGCAGTGGAAGGGCTCTTTTAAGGAATTAGCACCCTCCTAGCAACAACTAAGGGTGGCAAGCAAGGAATAGGGGCCTTAGTAAGAATTTAATCAACAAGGGGTTCCTCATTATCACCATCAAGGGGTCAGGACTATAATTTATATCTTGTAGAGGGTTACCATGGGGTTTAAGCACAAGAGCGTGCTTATATAGGGTTAACATCAATCCTTGGTGTAGAGGAGGATTAGCACCCTTCTCAATATTCAAATTCAAAGAAGACAATAAGTAGAAGGGTAAATTGATTCTCTCTCCATGCCTAATGTGATTGGGAAAAGGGAAATGATATGCATATACCAACGTATATCTGCCTTCCAAAGTAAAATAACTCATGATAAATAGACTAACAAGAGCATGGGAGGAAGACGTTATAGCCTAGAATACCTATTTTGAAAATGTTTTAGGTTCTACCCATCATGCAAAAACTTATCCACAAACTTCTGATAGTCAATCCCACTCTTCTTAGCCACTCTAATTCCTTGATTTTGTAAACCAATAGCCTATTCTATGAACCTCATCCTAACCTCAAACTTAATTGCTTTGATGGGAAAACTTCCTTTCCTCCATGAATTGGGGAACTTGGCAGTTAAGTTTTCATTGTAACCCTTCAAAGATTCAAAATAGGAAACTATTCCCACATTTTCAAAAAGCCTCCATAAGTCCACATTCTGATTTAGTGCCTAAAAATTAGGAGGCTCAATGTACTTCCTTGGGCAACCCATTTTAACACTCTATAAATTCTTAGATTGCTTCAAGATCTTACTCATAACCACCGACTTCTTCAGCTCTCTACCCTTGTTGCAAAAAAGCACTTTTACTCAAAATAACACAACAAACCCATACAAAATGAGATACTGAGAAGTTTCTCTTAGGGAAAGCCAACGAAATGATGCTTGGTACCATGATATCATTATTTTTATTGCAAGTAATAAACATCTCAATTAATTTCATTCTTTACAAAACTTTACAAATACAAGGAGTGTTGACATTAGGCAGATCGACATGATTAAAATTGACATCCCTTTGCAACTTATAAATATCCATGTGATCCTTGATTGCCTCGAGAAGGAAAAAATATTAATTTTACCTCCAAAATATATCATCAAATGCATCATCATACCCTGAATAACACCATTAATTTGCAAGGCTTTAAACACTTTAGGTCTCCCATGCTTCCCACATAGCTTCAACACTTCATCTTTGTAAATTTTAATCATTTTCAATTTTTTTCATTTAATATCACATCTGTTAAAGACTTCGACATGTTATTATTTATCCAACAGGTCCACCCCATACACCTCAGTGCCTCAGTGGTCACAAAATTAGTATATTTGTTTCCTTCTCTATAGACATGTTACACCCTGCAGTTGGTGAAATAACTCTTCAGGGCCAGGGACTTGTCAATTATATTTTTTTTATCTCCCATGGTGGTGTAGCCACCCCATTCAAGATATGCATGATAAGCTTAGAATCCCCTTCCATAATAATTTTTTTTGCACCATACTCCTTTAGGGTCATGAAGCCCCCTAAAGCATCCATAGCCTCAACTTTTTTATTTGAACAAACACCCATGTTAACACCGAATCTCACTATGCATTATCCTTTGTGGTTTATGATCAAACCCCCTACTCCTGCTATTCTCGGGTTGCCTTTAAAGTACCCATCAAAGTTATAATTTATCCAATCTTTCTAAGGAGGACTCCACATAGTAGCCATTCTGGTTAGCATCTTGGTCCAATTGAGGTTAGTAAGATCCTTCCTTATGCCCCAATTCTGCTGTATCCTCATCTCTTTGTAGTTAGGCCAAAATTCAGAGAAACTCTATCTTTCGACCTCCATATTTTCCTTTATCTATGTTTTTATAGCCATGATAAACTCCTAGCTACTTCTCTCCACTTCCCTAAATATCCTGGTATTCCTTTCCTTCCATAATCCCCAGGTAACAAAAAGGGGAACTTGGTTCCAAAGGTCAACAATGACATTATGGGAGAAAGGACAATAAGAACAACTTTCTATAAATGACTTCATAAGGTGAGGAAACACCTAGTTAGTGGACATCAACAGAAACAAGAAGGCCCACACCTCTCTGGAGAATTGGAAATGAAAGGATATGTACATAATTGACTCCTCATCCTACTTGCAGAGGGATCATCTATTAACCAATTGGATACCCATTCTTACCAAGTTGTTAATTGTAAGAATTTTTCCATGGGAAGTAGCCCACCAGAAAAATTTAATTTTAGGAACCAATTTCTTTAACCACACCTTATCCTAGAGATGATCTCTAATATCACACAAATGCATTTAATTAGATCCTCATAGGCCTTTTTAACCGAGAAAAAACCTGAAGAGCTACCCTTTCAAATCCATTCATCTTCCCTTTCTCTATCAAACCACTTTGCTTCCCTCATTATATTTTGTAGCCTTAGAAGGGTTGGATCCAAATTGATCAGTCTCTGACCTCTTAGATTATCCCTCCTTAATAGAATTTTGAGCTCCTTCCAGTTAGGTTCATCCATCTCCTAGTTAACATAGTCTGATACCATTTTGCCACAAATTTTTCTTAAGTTTTGTTTGAGAGGATTCAATTCATCAATTGAAGAAAAGGTGGAGGTCTCAATCCATGGGTCCTTCCAAAAGTTAGTATTTTTACCATTCCCAATTATCTTTCTTGCCCCTAGTTTCAACACATTTTTTATTTTAACAAGGTGATTCCATAAAGTTGAACCACTAGGCATGTTAGACATAGAGAGAAAACAACTAGGATTCTTGTTCTTTAAGTATTTGGATTAGAAAATATTCACCCAGCCTTTAGATCCTTCAAGGAGGCTCCATCCAATTTTAGCAGTTAGCGATTTGCTTAGAAAGGTTATTCTCCTTATACCCAAGCCACCCACCCTTTTAGGAGTGCACACTTTTTCCTAGTTGACCGAGGATAATTTATTTTTTCTTCAATTCTAGACCACAAATATTCTCTGAATCTATTCTATCTTCTCCCTTATAAAGGTAGGCATTTAAAGAGAGATAAGTAGTATATAGGAATATTCTACAAGGATTCTTTCAATAGTTGGATCTTTCCAAGCCAAGCTAAGAAGCTTCCTCTTCCATCCAACCAACTTGTTTTGGACTCTCTCAATCAACTGATTTCAGTAATTATTTTCCAACTTCTTGGATATCAAATGTAACCCAAGATAGGCATCAAATAAGGTAGCTTCCTGACAACCCAATATTTTTACTACTCTGTCCTTGATTTTTTTTTCAATATTAAAGAAGTATATTTTTATTTTTTCATAGTTGATAAACTAGCCAGAAACAACAACATAATCATTAAGAACCTGTTTCCAAAGCCCCACTTCCCCCACTGAGGCTTCCCCAAACATGAGAGTATCATGAAAAAATTACTAGTGGGAGTTAGGAAAAAGAGATGAGTCAACTTTAACTCCTTTTAGAGCTTTATAATCCACTAGTTTTTGTATATTCCTTCCAAGGACCTCGACAATAATAATGAAAAAGTAGGGTGATAGGGGATCACCTTGTTTGAGACCATGACCATAAGAGAAATTTTTTTGGGGAACACTATTAACCAAGACATAGCACATGGGAGAAGTAACACAAGAAAATATCATCTTAAGGAATCTTCCCTCTATCCCAAATTTCCTTAGAACAACAAAGAGAAAAAACTAGGAAACTCTATCATAGATCTTGGATATATCTATTTTGAAGGCCATCCTAGGAATTTTGGAATGTTCCATTGAGTGGATAATTTTATTGGTGGATATGAAAACATCAATGATATTTATTCCCTATACAAACCCTTTCTAGTTTGGGGCAATCATTTTACTGAGCATTGGTTTGAGCCTTAACACCAAAATTTATAAGAAGATTTTATAAACCGTATTGTATAGACTAATAGGTCTATAATCCTTCATTGAAGAGGCATCAATGTTTTTAGGAATAAGGGATATAAAGGTGGCATTCATTTGGTTAAGAAGCCTACCCAACCTAAAGAAATATCTAGTAGCATTAAAAAGGTCATTTTTGACAATATCCTAGTAGGTACGGAAAAAGATAGGAGGAAACCCATCCGGGCCAGGGGCTTTGAAGACACCAAGGAGAAAACAACCTTTTTAACTTCTTCCATAAAGACAATTTTAGTCATATTTTTAAAATCAAGATCATAAATAACTTTAGGGATCACCTCAAGAAAGTCTTCATGTACCTAGTTTACATTGCCCTGGGCCATATGGTGAGAGGAGAAGAAGTTTATAGCTTCCCATGCAATTTATTTTTCGATGGAGACCGTGGAGCCATCCTCTTTCACAAGTGATCTGATCTTGTTTTTTCTTCTGTATTTCAAGGTAGATTGATGAAAATATTTAGTATTCTTGACCCCTTCTATTAACCATTGCACATGAGACTTTTGTTTCCAAAATATTTCCTTCTTTCTGTTTATCTTAAACCATTGGGATTTGAGGTCTCTTTCCTTGGCACATATCTCATCATCCACCTGAATAGCCTCCATAATATCCTGGACTTCCTTTAAGTTGTTTCCTAAGGTATTATTTATCTCAAAGATATTACTAAAGGACACCTTATTCCACCCTTTCACTCTTTGCTTGATTCTACTAAGATTTTCCATTAGGCAATACATAGGGGTGCCATTTGTTGGTTCCTCCCACCAGATTTTAACAAGAGTAGAAAAATCTGGGTGAAGGCTCCACATTATTTCAAATTTGAATTGGAAAGGTCCCCTATTTTGATCCACACTACTTTTAAGAACAAAAGCATAATTACCAGAGCTAGACCTTGGGAGAGCAGAAAGAGCGAGGAATTGGGAGATATTTCAACTGGAAAAGATCAAAAACCTATCTAGCTTGACTTGGATCAGATGGTTTCCATTCCTTATATTTGACCAAGCATACTTAGAGCCTTGGAGAGGGATATCAATAAGACCAGTTGAGTTTAGGAATTCAGCCATCTCCATCATGCTATCCAAATAGTCATCCATCCTCCCTGACTTTTCAAAAGGAAGGAGACAGGAATTGAAATCCTCTCCTATCATCTAATGATCATCTTTTTTGTTAGTAATAGCATCATTTAGTTGTTCCTAGAGAAAAAATGTGTCTCTTCTCAAGTTGGGAGCATAGATATTTATTAAATTCTATTTCTCCTAGGAAGCCAAATCTTCCAGGGAAACCATCAGAGTGTTCCTACTAGCCAAGCACATAGTTCCTTTTAATTTAAAAGGATTCCAAATAGTAGCTATACCTCTAGAAGCCCCTTTAGCCTCACTCACAAAATAATTCGCACTAGGCCAGACACTCACAATAATTTTTCAAAAGTCTCTTTCTTCATCTTTTTTTCTTGGAGGAGGAGAACATCCAGTTTATTGTCAAGGATAGAAGTTTTAACCAAAAATTGTATACGGGCTATTAAGGCCCCTAATATTCTAGGATAGGTATTTCACATTGAAACTCATGGTACAACACCACCCAAACCATAGAGAAATAGCTAGAGCTACTTATTTTTGGACTTTGATCTGACGATCGAATCCAAGGTTCTTTGTTTTTTTGCAGCCACATCCCTTACGGTGTCTTTGATTCTGGACACCTTTTGGGAAGGTATTTCCTACTTATTTCCCCCCCAACATCCGAATTATTTTTATTTTTAGATTTAATTGTTGCTTGAGACCAATCTTCCTCATCCTCTTTATCACTTGGCTGAGGGAGAAAGCCCAAAAAAGCTAGAGAGTCACTCAAATTTCCTGCTTCCTTATGGGATAATAAATGCAATTCCTCCAAAGACAGGTTGGTGTCAAAGTGCACAAAATATCCTTCTTCAAAGTCCTCACCTACTCCAAAATCTTGAACCTTTTCTAGGGGCTCCTACAAATTATCCTTCAAAGGGAGAACCTCCTTTGGTTCTTTCCCAATATTCACTTCTTACCCACTGTCCAACATCACCATTTTCGAAAAGCTAGGGGTTGGAAAACTAGGAATAGGGGCAGAGACCTTAACGTTCAGACTACCCGAATCATGAGAAACAATAAGAGGTTTAGCTATAACTGCCTCCTAGCTCAAGACTGGGTTTTCCTTCTGAAGGGGAATGAAAACAACAGGGGAAACAAGAGTTACAAAATTTTGAGAAACTGAAGCAAGTTCTTTAGTAGAGATTTCTTCCACATGAATTTTCTCCTTTGCAAAGGTACCCTCAACAAGTTTATTCTCACAAGAGTCAATGAGGTGATCAAATTTCTTGCACAACTGGTAGAAGAGACAAACATTTTCATATTCTAGAGGTTGGGTCTAGTTACCAAATTTTGATTTAAGGAGGATTGAAGAAGGTAAGACCAAATTCACAACCATATTGACACATATATCTAGGCATAAAATAGTCTAGATATCTCCTAATTTATCTTATCAATAACCAATAAAATACCAAAGGAATTGGCTATTCCTTTCAAAATACCCATCTCCCAGAACTCCAGAGGCAGTCTAGGAAGGCATACCCAAGTTGGAGCTAAGGAACCTAGGTTAGATGAGGGATCAAAACCTAGTTTCAATTTACAGAGTGAGAGAAAGCTCTTAAACCTAGAGTCAAATGCCCAAGGACCTCTGGTTAAAACCTTCAACATATCTTCATAAAACACAAAGGAGAAAAGGAAAATACCTCTTGGCATGTAATTTATGGTAAGACCTCCTTTGAGATTCCAAGTGGAAGTAACCAATTGATGAACCAATTCAATATTTGGCCTATAAGCCATAAAATTACCAACCAATGCCAGTTTGAGATTGTCCATTGCCTTCAACATCAAAACTTCAGGGACATCAAATTCCTAGCCAGTCACAGAAAAGGAAGCAGATTCCAACACTCTTTTACCCGAAGCTGGTGAGTCAGAACTCACCAGTTTATCCATGTAGGAAATCAGTTCTTCCATAGAGAAGAAAGAGTCAAGCCCGAAGGTTGGAGATATGGGTGACTTACTAGAAATACCCTTAGTATTTTCTTCGGAGGAAAGGATGGAAGTATGAGGTGGGAACATCATATGGGGAACATAAAGGCTGGCGGTTGCCACTGTAGGCATAACGCCAGAAAAAAGGACATCATATTGGATTGGGTTGCCTTCTCAAGCCCCTCTCCCTACCATCCCATGAAATAGTCTAATCAAAGATGGGGCCAAAAATTCAAAAAACAGCCAAAGGAGGAAAGTTGCATAGCAAAGCTAAGCCAACTCATACACAGAGATTGCATTGAAACATTTCATGCTCATGTTGTAAAGCTTGCAACAATGTTTTTATGTTATGGATGTTTAACTATTAGATTTTTTTCAAGGAATGGAATAATATTCCTTTCAGTTATGATGGAACTCCTAAAACATTTCATGACTCCTTGATTAATCTGGCCAATTTCAGTTACTCTTAATATATCTGGACTAAGGGTTTTGTTCATTAATTTTGCTTGGGGATTCTTCTACAAAAATTCCACCCTAGAAACTCTTGGGGCTCTAACTTGTTGTTGACCTATTGTTGCCTATTTTGGGTCATTTTAAAACATCTTATGTCATCTGAGCCCATAAAGTTACCGGCCCCTCGTTCCTAGTTCTAAAAATATTTTATTTTTATAAGGTTGATAAATTGGCCTTATTTGGCCTTTACATCCTTTGAAAATATTGTGTCTTAAGTCCTTGAGGCCTTTTATTCATCAACCTAGGTAGTTCCCCCTTTTAGAAAAACTTACGAGCACGTGTTAAATTTTTTCACTTAAAGTCTTGTTCACCGTGTCATTCACTCATTGTTGATAGATTTTAAGTTTAGGAGTTCAAATGAGCGATGATTGATAAGAGGTGTGTCTTTTATTTCATCGTGGATTTTTTTTAACTATCCAAATTTTTATTAGCGATGTACGATTGACTATGTTATCGTTGGTTCCTTTGGTATCTCTAATTACACATATAATTGGCAATATGTATTAGCGATACTTGATTACCTTTTGTGCTCATTGTTCTTTCTTTGCTCATCATGGATCCATTCTAAGGTTTGAGTTTGAAATTGGTGATGTGATATGTTGGCTACTGTTTGTATGGCTGGCTTCCCTCACATCACTAATTTCTCATCCATTTCATGATGAGAATTAGCAATTCATGATGGACCCTAGAGCTTGTTATCTCTTCTCTTATCACTCATTGTGCATCTTCTTCGAGTTTTGAATTTCTAATAAGTGATAAGCGATGAGGTATTTGTTCAAGGTTCTCCTTTTCTTATCAAATGTATTCTCGGGAGTGATGTCTTTGGCGCCTCAATATTTAATGTAGATGTACATGGCCTAATGTGATTTCATCGCCGATTTCAAAGAATATAGAAGATGTGATGTGGATTTTCAAATCTAAATCAGTGACATGCGACATGATGGAGATTAGAAAATAGATGCAGTGATCTAATGGTCCAAATTTTATCATGCTATTTTTGTTGTTGCTATTTGAACCCTGTAGCAGTGGTATGAACCCACAACACACGATGACTAGTTTAAGAGAATATTTACTTCAAACACTAGCTTTGTTTACTTCGTCGATATAAATGGAAAGGTATAGATCAGGCTGGTGATGTATGTTAATCATCAAATCACATATGACTAATGAAGATAAAGGGAAAATGTGGCATTATTTGAGGTTGTATCACTGCTTTCTAGGAACAAGTTACAATGGTTAAAAATGATGCTTGAGGTCACCATTGATGATGTTTTAAATCCACAAAGATCAACGAATCAGATTCAAAGATGAGCTGCTAAGTTATAAAATCACTCACATGAGGAATTTTTAAATCATTAATTTTTGCATGCTCCAAATTGACTATTTAATGCAGGATTGTTTTCCATTTGATCTCACCATTTTTAGTCTACAAAAACATGAGGTGTGAGTCATAGGAAGAAGTGTGCGAGTGGTAGGTGCTCAATTACTGAGGAGTTGATGTGTTATTTTGGGTAAGTTTATTCATATGAGCTCTTTGTAATCCATTTTCTAGTTTGTCTAAGTATTTCATATTATTGGGACTCGTTGTAGTTGCCAGGGCTTGTGGGTGTGCTTTTCTGCAAATTTGGTTCAATTTTTTTTTAAGTTGGTTAGTGTTGTGCCTATTGCACACATGCCCCATTCAGAACATGGACCCTCTCTTTCCTCTTTTTCTTTTCAGGTCCTTTTTGCTTCACCTTGTTTTGTGTGCCTCATTTCAAGGTCCTTGAAGGTCAACATGTTCCAAAAAGTCTCATTTTAAGTTGGACCAAAATTTTCCCCTTGGAGAAATGCTAAAGTTTAGTCCCCTTTGGGTTTCCTTGTCAGATTTCCTTTCTGACGTTCGTGGTGCCTTTCGGGCCCAAACCCTCGGGTTTCCGTTCTGGTTCTGCCATTCCAAATGATAACTATACAAAGTCTTTTCGACCCACTAGGATTGACTTGCCAGGATTCCCTTCTCGAGTTTCTCTTTGGAATTTTCTATTCCAAACGACCGCCAGCCTCCATCTTTCTGGATGCCAAACCTTGGAGTTCTTGTCATCGTTTGCATTTCACTTGGCAGATTTTTGAAGTGGCTGTGGCTCGATGTCTTCCTGGCCACCAGACTCTGGTCCTCCTACCATCATCCTAGAATTTAAACTTAGCTACCTCAACTGCCACCGTACTAGACATTTAATTGGACATTAATGGCACAAGGGTTTATATAAAAAAGTTTTCAACTATCATTTTCATATGTTAGAAGCGATTGAAAAGCCCAACACCACCTCAAAAATTTCCACCGTTGTGCCCGAACCTTTGCTTCGCCATTCCTCGCGAATTCAACAAAAATATTCTTTGAGATTTCAAGGTATGTCTGCCGTTCACGTGCCTTGTCTTATTTTCCTCAAAATCATGATCTAAATCAAGTAAAAAACCTAAAATGAACTCAAAACCTGCTAGAATAGTACCTTAGCCAAAAAACTTACAAAATCAAAATTGAAAAATCGATCATTTGGTGGATGAAATCGAAGACCGGAACTCCACCTCTTTGTCCCTCTTCTTCAGAACAATCAACGGTGCCTCTCGGGCCCAAACCTCTTCGTGGCTGTCCGTGCACAAACTTAAACTTGGAAAATGATAGCACCCAAGCTCACCTCACATCTTGGCCTCCTGAATTCCCTTCCCAAGTTTCCATTTTGCCTCTACCATTCCAAACGACCTTCCTTAAGCATCCTTCCAGACCTCGAACCCCGTGTGCACGAAGTCCATCTTAAAATTGTAGAAGAAACCAATTGTCAGAATCATTCCCCAACTCTGACCTCTGGGATTTTGTCTCTGGAATTCTATGTCACCTTTGCCATTTTGAATAGTCATCCTGGGATGTCATTCCAACTCCCAAACACCCTTTTGCCACACACTGGTTCAAATAGAAATGAAAGATACAAACTCCTTCCGGACCCCGACCGTCTGAATTCCGTCTCCAGAATTTCGTGTTGCTTTTACCATCCTGAATGACTAAGCTCGTTCATATTTCCAGATGTTGAACCCCAGATGTCCATTCGCCACTGGGTTCTCATCAACTGATAAATCAAACTTCCAAATGTTGTCTAGACTCCAGACTCTGGAATTCCTCTCTTGAGTTTCCATTCCAGTTTCACCGTTCCAAACAACCAAGCCTAACCATCTTTCCGAACTCTGGAACCCAACTCCTAGAATGTTGTCCTCCCTGTGCCATTCCAAATGACCTTCCTATAGCTGAAACTTGAATGCCTAAACGATGACTGAAATGGACTCCAAATCAAAAATGAACTTTGACCCACTTGCTAAATTGAGGATTCTTTCATGCCCAACCTTTGTTTGATCAAATCTAAGACCAGAAAAGTCAATGGGAGTATCTTGCCTTGTTTTCCCTTTCAAAAGACAATCTGCTAAGGGAATTTTGGACCTTCGGGCCTGGGTCATCAGTTTGCCTCCCAAAATTATTATGACCTAGTGTTGAACATTTTAATGATTATGGATCTAACCTTGATGTGCAGGGTTTTGTCCATGACTGCATTTACATGTTTGATGTTGCTAACTCCCATCTTTTTGTGTAGGATTTATGGAATCTAGGGCAGAAGCTTATGGTGTCACCAAGGAAAAGGGGAAAGGAACTACCAAAGTGCCTCGAGGCAAGGAGGACAAGGATCAGATGA
The DNA here is from genome assembly GCA_007115665.2 of Sequoiadendron giganteum. NCBI lineage: Eukaryota > Viridiplantae > Streptophyta > Pinopsida > Cupressales > Cupressaceae > Sequoiadendron > Sequoiadendron giganteum. Next base: position 135,493,621 of record CM021106.1, read on the forward strand.
GGTACAAATTTTAGGGGGTGCCATTACACTCTAGAATCACCACTCATTAGAGAGACATCACAAATATCAATATCAGGCATGTTGATATTGATGAGTTTACACGAAGAGTTAGGGTGGACCCAAAAATGGACAATGCAAAACTAATTAGAAGTAGCAGACTTGCCAAGGCTACAGGTTTGTTGCCAGCGTTGGTGTCCCCCAATTTGATAATGGCATGTCAGGAGGCATATCAACTTGAAACTAGAACCATAGTGGATAGAGATGGAAACATCCTCGTTGATATGTCCCCTCCCGGGATAACTAAAAATTTCCACATCCTCGCCTTTGAAAGAAAGGAAAGCCCAACCTTTGAGGAGTGCAAAGCATTATGGGATCAGGATCCCATGAGATGTAAGAAATTAATCAACCAATATTAGTTGAAGGACAGACGAGCCAGTGCTGGAAAAGTTCCCCAAGAGCTCTTCTGCAGTGATTTCTTCAAGGATTGTCATGATTTGGTCACCTTACTGAGCAGGGTAATGGGCCTTCCTACTATGACCTTCTTCCAGGAGTGGATTTTGTACTTTTTCGAATAGATTCTTCGTGGGAGTGATATTGGATTTGACTGGGGGGATATCATTAGCAATTTCTTCCATGAGCAATTTGTCAGTGTGAAAAAGAAATCAAAGTTCTATATGAAATCCTACCTAGTCTACTCGCTTGCTGATCAATGAAATTATCATGGATTGACTGCAATGCCCAATGAGGCACTGGGGAGGGCACTTAAACCCTATGAAAAATATACTCAACTGCAATACATGAACTTCAAGAGGGACTACTGTAGGGTAAATGATGCCTTCATTGCCTATGTCATTTGGCTTCTTGGAGGTGATTTCAAGAGAAGAGTCTCCCACAGTGCTAGAGACCTCCTCAGGCATTACCCCTTCCTATTTATTTAGTTTCCAAAATTCACCTATATTCACACCCAAGGATTCACGAAGAGGCCAAATAAGCTGCCTCGATACCCCAATGACTAGATCATACTATTGGAACTAACTTGGAAGCTACGTCACATCCACAATATTTTGAGCAGAAAACATTTGGCAAGGGAACCTCATCTTATCAGGTTTGGCCAGGGAATGTATAAAATTCATACCTCCCAATGTGCGGGTAATTCAGAAAAAGAGCTAGCCGAGTACCACTTTAGGCAGTATACGACTAGGCCACGAATGGACCCATATGGTCACATTAGAAAGGCTCTTGGACCAGAGTGTGCCCACCTCCACCATGTTGAGGACTTTTGGGAAAATTTTAAGGATGATTTTGAAGTGTGGATATGACATTACATTTGTATGACTGCCTATTTTGTAAAGATAGTAAACTTGTGCCCGATCCCAAATTAGCTAGAAGATGATGAGAGCACATTGATAGACCCAAAATACAATGCTATCACCAATATTCCATTGCCTTTGATTGATTGGGATGAACAAGAGGTTGATGACCTTGAAATTCTCACCAAGCCTATTGAGGCTCGTATAAAGGCATGGATCAGTGGACAAGTTGCCTGGTTAAAACAACAAGGAGTCACCTTGACATTTAAGGGACTCAAAAATGAGCCAAGTGGCTCTGACAGTGGGGCAGTTGCTACTCCTACAAGAAGATAAACCTCTAAGTCTCTGCCATCTGTCAAATCAAGGAAGAGGAATGAGGTTGATGAGCGATAATCCAATCCTAAGGTATATGCCAGAAAGACCTCAAAGGGAAAACCTCCCAAGAAACATAGAAGAACATGCATCATCATAGAGATGCCTATGATACCTGAGGATCCACTCCATGAGGGTGAAGAGTTGGAAGCTGATCCACCTAGGTCCCCAATTTCTTCATCAGCTATTGCCTTTGCTACCATTCCATCCACTCCACTTGCAATGGTTGCTTCCTCTCCGCCTATGGTGGACATCTCTATCCACCTTGCCTCCACTTCTTCGATCGTGTAGGTCATATCGGTAGATTCATCCTCCACCATGACCTCACCCATCTCATCATCCTCCATGTATCCTGCCCTTCCACCCACTTCACTTGCTATTTCAATGCCTACGCTCACTCTCCCAAAGTCTTTTGTTAAATACATGCAAAATGTGCCTTCCGATCTTTTGGGAATGCTTGCCAATCCAATGGTGCAAACTACAATAGCTCAAGCAATGGTCAATGCCCTGACTCTCCCTCCTCCTACAAAAAAACTTAGGATGTAGGCTACAATACAAATATTGGATGATCTCGAGTGACGAGAACAAGAGGCAGCCGCAAGACCAAAAGATGAAGAATTTATATATCATAAGCATCCCATCTATGAGCATCGGGTGATTAATGAGGTGGCATATGAATCTTCTAGTGAGGGAATTAAGGATTGGGGGATGAACATTCTCTAAGAGATGACAAATGCAAAGCTTGACGCAGAGTGGGACAAGCAACTTACAAAGATTGAGGATAAAGAGGTTGGAGAACAACTTACAGTGCAAGAAAGAGTTGTTCCAGGGACTGAACGCAGTAGGTCTCTTGTGGAAAGGCATGATCAAACCCAAGAGCATGAGGGAGAAGCATCCCTCCATGAGGATGAACAAGAAGATAAGCCTGAGGGAAGTGAGCATGAAGAATAAGAAGAAGAAAGGGGTACTGAGAAGGAAGACCACCCTAGAGAGAAGCTTCTCACCAAGTCTCCCACCAGGCACATATCTCTCGTCCAATATTCTGATGAAGATAAGGAGGATGCAAGAGCTAAGAAAGAGACCACTAATGTCAAAGCCACTGAGCTTAGGGTGTAGGACAACAAAGGTCAACAAGAATCACCCAAGGCAGGGCCTCAGATGCCTCATTGGCTACAGAAGCAACTTGAAAAGAGAACTCCCGCCCTGAAGGATTTAAAAGCAAGGCTGGAGGCAATACTAGCTAGAGCTCAAATTATGACAAGGAAGGAGAAGAAGGAAAAGGTTAGGTCTAAGATAACGATGGAAGCCTCCAGATCCAAGGCAGTGCAGATAGCTATGCTAGTGGTTGGAGAACATTGATTAAATTATAACATCTCCACCATTGACTTGGGGGTAACCACATGGGAACAAAAGGTTGACCACCTCTAGGAATCGGTCACAATAGTGGTCCACCTTATCCATCAAGATAAGGTTTCAAAGGAAGAGCTTACGGCACAGGTGGCTGATTTGATGGCCTACATCCAGCAATGGTCATCTCTAGAGGAACAAACCACCACGTTATCGGCCCTGCCGTAGTTGCTATACCAGGAACAGATCCACAAGATGGAGAGAAGAAGGAACTTGGATAAGACTACAAAAACTTGGGTCTGATAGGTCTTGGACATTGGGAACACAAGTATCAACTTGGCTATCCAAACAACAAACAGGTTCCTAGAGGTACAAACATCTCTTGAAGGCACAAGGAAAATCTATGAGGAATTACCAAAGAAGTACACGACTGCCTATCCAAAGATTGAGGCTATCCTCACATTGCTAAAATTTTTTTGGGAAAAGGACCTCGCCTTTAAGGAAAATGACCACTGGCTGATGGATGTATGGAAGCATGATTTTGATCACCAAAAGGGGAGGCTAAAATAAACCCTAGAAAGAATAATTCCAGATATAAAATGGGCCAAGGAGGCTAGAGGAGATAGTATCCAATATCTCCAACTGATGACAGGGTACAAAATTCCTGTTGTGAAGATCAATCCGGAAAGCATAAAGCCTCATTTCCAGAGAAGGATGGAGAAAGAAACGACAGTTGAGATTACTGTGGACTTCATGAGCTTTGCTGCTTGAGCTTTCACCCAGTTTGAGCTTTTCAAGGACAACATTGCCGAATATGA
>CM021106.1:135497567-135512658 GCA_007115665.2 Sequoiadendron giganteum
AATAAAATATCATGAAGTGCAATGATTCACAATTTCATGGAATACAATATAAAACATATCATCAAATATACTTTGGAATATGATTCATGAAGTGTAGTATAAATACCTAAAGAATAATAATTCACTTCCATTTTTCAAAATAAGTCAAGGTCCTCAAACTAATGTTCAACTTGAGATAAAGTAAAAGAGTCATCTTGATTATGATTCTGGTCTTCATTTTCTTTGCCCTACATCTCAAATTCAACATTCATTATGTCACTATCATTTGTCCCACTGTCAGTGCCACCACTACCAGTATTTCAAGTGTTGAACAACCCTCTTCTTTTGAATATGGACCTCCAAATTGTGAGTGCCCTTTCAAAATGAAGTTTTTTGACATTATACACAATTCCAAACACCCTCAAGCAATTTTCTAAATTCTTGTCTAGTTTGTTTCTTATATTTGATTTCAAAAATTCCAATGAACTGAAATCTCTCTCATCCTCCATCGACCCCAATATCATTTTGTGACATTGAACCGCCAAAAACATATTAGGAGGGAAAGAGAATTCCCCAATGAGACTCTAGGGTTTTTCACCTAAAGGCTAACTTTGGAAGAATAGGCTCTCTTTCACCTAATGAGGGTTTGTAAGGTGGAATGTGTATAAATTATGGAGATGAATAAAATAAACTAATTATGAATGTAAAACCTAGGAAATGAAACTATGCTGGAAAACACAATGTTGTATGCAAACATGTACACATGACCTAAGAAATATACACTAAACCATAAAAAAATGAGAGGGATAGGAAGTGTACACCTAGAATTAGAAGAGGAACTTGATGGAGGTCTGGAATGCTAATGAAAATATTGTTGAACCCGAGAGGAACACTTATGCCAATCTGGGCAACCTAGTCCCAAGTTCCTAAAAGCTGGCCCAGAGTCTGTTTCTGCCAAATGGGAGTTTGAAAATGTCAAAATCCAAAATTGGCCTATCTAAAGGGACTACATCACCATTATTGGCAACTTAGTCCCCTTCATGATTTTTGGAATTTTTGAAGGGGAAATAGAAGCCCCTGGTTTGCACCTTGGTTCTTCACAATTGTCCTCTTCTAAAACTCTGATATTCGGGCTTGAGAGTGACTTTTGGTGGATGATTTGAATTTCCATGCAAGGAGAGGTCTTCAAAAAGTATTCAATTCCTTCAAATATTTCCAAAGTACCTAAACTTGCAATCACACAAGGAGAGAAATATAATTTTTTTGATTGTTAGGGATTAGAGGTTTGTCTTGGTCAAACCCCTTTTAGGTAACTAAACCAAAATTAATAGAAAATGTAAAGCATGAATATGAAAAAATAGAATAATGGAGTAAGATACCTTTCCATGATGAGAGATATTGTGTTGTTGTAGCAATCAACCCTCAAATGCTTCAAAAATGATGTCTTGTTGACCTAGAGTGTGAAACCCTAGCTTGCTTGAGGAGAAGGAGAGATGGGAGGGTGAGAGGAGAAAATGAGTGGTGCATCATGAGGAATTAGGGTTTTGGAGCCTATTTATAAAATTTATGCCCTAATTTTCTTGAAATAACATGATATAGGCCGACCTTAGGGTTTTAGAGACAAGAATCTCGAAAGACATGAATTTTAATTCAATTTTTATGCCACATGGGACTAGGTCACCTAAGGTGGTGACCTAGTCCACCTAAGCATTTTTGAGTGGTTGTGGGGGATAAAAATGTGGTTATTGTTTCTTGCCAAGATTGTCTCACAAAAAACATTGAGATAGGACTTATATGTGTATTAAGGGGTCATTATGGCATAATAGAGGGTTAATTTGGTGATGACAAGCCTAGGAAAGCATGAAAATGTTTCACAACAGCTTACAACACTTTGACACAAAGATTGAAAAGAGGTAAAAAGTGGTTGAAAACGGTCCAAAATCCACAAGAAAAGGTCCAAATGAGCGAAAAGTGTCAAATTCTACACTTTTTGGCGACACATTTAGCCCCCACTTTAGTGAGAGGATGAGATTGCTTCAAAATCACACTAAAGTATCCCAATGGAGATGGCAAAGAACAAAGAAGAAGAATGGGAAAGATGAAGGAGGTGGTCAAGCCCCCAAGGATTAGAGATTCTAAGTCAACTCAACATCAATGAAAAATAAATTCAAGGGTGAATGTATTAAAACAAGACAAGATACATGATCATCTGATGACAAGGATTAGTATGAAGAGAATGAAAATGGTGAAAATATGTACTCACTCTGGGGCCACAAAAAATCAGGTTGTCCGTGAGGTGAGTGGTCCCAAAATGTGAGAAACATACACATGGTTGGTATGTACTCACAAAGGTGGCTATGGGGAAATTCATGCCGCTTGTTGGGCTTCCCGCTTAAACCATAACAAAGTTATATCTCATGATAAAATTTTGATAAGGCACCACAAAAGAAACTGATGTTTGATATGATTTTTTTCAAAGGGATTTTGATTTTGTTTGTGTGATGCCTTAACCTAGGAAAAATTATACGTAATGTTTCCAAGAGAGGAAAAGTGCAAATGTACTCATGTTGTATGCAAGAGAGGCAAGGGCTCATCTTGTATGCAAAAGAGGAAAAATGAAGGTGTCTCGTCTTGAACAATATTGTGTGTAATTTTTTCAAGAGAAGGAATCACAAGAAAAAGGAGATCACACAATGAAATTTGAGTGGTGATGTATGCCCCCACTTTAAAGGAATTGTGAAACATCGTACTATGAGAAATTTCTTTAATGTAGAAGAGGAAAGGGACATGAGAGCTTGTTCGAGAAGCCCTATGCCGAGTCATATGGTTCTAAAATGTTGCATCATGAGAAGGGGAGTATGTCACATGCGATTTAACTTAAGATAGGTCATCCACATCCCAAGCTTTCTCTTATATGTTCACGAAATATTAATAACAAGATGAAAGAGACAACGACAAGTGACATATGAGGGAAGAGGCTAACTAACCTCTTTCCCCCACTTAGTGTAGGACAAGAGTGAGCCAAAGGGATTGAGGGAATACAAGGTAGAGTCAAAATTGGTATCAATTAGAGGAATGAGGTGCCCCCACATAAGGAAGAAAACCAAAATCCTTAAGATGTTGGATTTTACAATGCAAGGCCTTACACTCATTAGTGTGATGACCATGAACTTGGTGGTAAGCACAAAAGGATTTTTTTTTGGAATATTTCTTTCAAGTTCTAGAAGGAAGGGAGATCAAGTGATCTTGGAGGAGTCTCGACAAGATACCCTCTTGATCGAGGGTAGAAGGTCATCCTTTGGTTGGTGAGAAGGAAAGGTCATGCTTATGCTAGGATATCATACCTACACAAGGCGCTAGCGATTGTGTGATTTTGTATGCTCCTTTGGAGGAGTGTGTAAAATCCAAATCAATAGGAGGTTGTGAGATGACATTGGCACTAAACAAATATTCCTTAGTTTGTTTCAAAGGATCACTATAGAAGGTAGGGTTAGAAGGGTGAATTGGGATGGTTTTGGAGGAAGGATTGATGATTTTGATGAAAGGGAAAAATCCAAGACCATGATTGGATGTTTGCATGAAAGAATATAGGGTTGCGAATACCTTGTTTGGTAGCACCATGACCTTTACCACTATAGCCAAGTTGTTTCATGATCTCGTAACCTTTTTCATATAGATTTTTCAGCTTGTTTGGATCAGGTGAGGGTTCGTTGTTTGCATTGGTGGCTAAAGTAGTTGAGGTGGATGCTATCAAAGAATCGCCCAAGTCTTGTGTTAACAAGACTGCATGTCCCTTTGGAGAGGCATTGCTTGTGATCTTGGTTTCTCCTAGTCAAGGTGGGGTAAATTTTAAGGAACCCCAACCATCTTCAAAGGACTTTGGTTGTACAGGTTCCACATGTTTGGTTGGTGTAGTGGTGAAGGGTTTGGATTGGTTTTTCTCAAGGTGTAAGACAGTATAAGGTTCAAGATCAGTGTCAAGTGTGTACACTTTGTTTTTGTAGATGTAGTTCATCTTGCGATGAAGAGTGGAGGGCACACCATTCATTGCATGAATCCATGGCCTACCTAAGATTAGGTTAGATGGAACATCATTAGGCATAACATGGATTGATGTGTCTAATGTGGCGACTCCAATTGTAAGAGGCAAAGTGATCACACCAAGCGACTTTTTTCCTTTACTATCAAATCCAATGAGAGATAAGGAGGAAGGTTGGATGGCCGATCTATCAATATGTAGCCTATCCAAGAGATTGACACTACACATATTAACAACAGAGCCATTATCAACAAGGGTTTTCTTGATCCCTATGCGTTTGTATTGAGATATGATCATGAAGGCTTCAAATTGTTTTTGCATGTCCAAAGGAGGGAGCTGACTTTGGTGGAAAACAATGTCTATGTTTAAGCCTTGAATCATAGCTGCTATATCATTTGTTTGTGCATTAGAAGGGACATGCAATTTTTGTAAGGCATCCTGCATCATGTTATGATAGTGAGGGTGGATAAGGTCCCATAAAGATATTTTAGCAAGAGTATTCCTTAGTTGGTCAACAAGGTAATACTCTCAAAGGAAGGAATTGAAGTGAGGGGTAGTAGGAAGAATGGGAGGGGTTGAAGGTAAGGGTGTTGAGGTTGATGATTGGGAATGCGAGTTTTTTCAGGTGTAATGTCTATGAGAAATGGTATGATGACTCAATTTATCTAGCACATTAGGCTTAGGCGGGGAGAGAGTGAATTCAGGTTTAGAAGGTGGGTAGAGAACAAGTTGAGGTTGAATAATATTAACATCCCCTGTGGAAGGAGAGTCAATTTTATCTTTGGTTTACACCATGATATCCTCCCTAGGAAGAGAGAGTTTAGAAGAACTACAAGCTTTTAGTGATTGACATTCAAGGAGTGGTTCTGCTAAAATAAATTCATCACTAGTAGGGGAATGATAAATGATGAGAGATGGAGGAGGGGGATGGTTAAGATGGGAGTCTATTTGATTGTCTAGGGTCTCATTCTCTTGTTCCATACTATCTACCCTAGTAGGAGAGCATGGAAGAGGTTCATCACATGCTTCATCAAAAGGGTGGGATGTATCAAGAGAAGATCCACTATAATTTTCAAATAGATTATTCCAAAGGGGAGGATCATTAGGAAAGGGAGGGTCAAGAGTCACATGAATGTTCAGAGGTATATCTTCTATTACCATTCTATCCTCTTGGCATCGAGGAGGGATATGAGAAGAAGAAAATTTTTGATTGTCATGGTTAGGGAGAATAGGTAAGGTGATGTCAAGAAATGTGTTTATGATTTCACCTTGTTTTTGTCTAGAGGTTGTTCTAGGGGGATGAGGAGAGGGACAATCAAGACCCTCAATGCTCATATCTACTATCACCAAAATACCTTCATCACTAATAGGAGAGGTATAGGGAGAAGCACACGTATGATTGTTATGACTGTCAACACAAAGATCCTCATCGAGGGGTAATGTAAAGTTAAGAATTTTGTCAATGTTTTGGTTATTAACATGTGCTTTAATGAATTCATTATTAGAATCTAGATTGAACTCATAAGAAGGAATGTTGAATTGTTGCAAGAAATTTGAAACCAAATTAAAGCCACATCTTTTGAAAGAAAAAATTGCATTTTATGAAGAGAGAAAGGAAAAATAATGCAATGTAATGGTTTAAACTAAAATATTGAAATGCAATTTTTCAGATGGAAAACAAGGTAATTTTTTATTACACTATGCAACAATCTAAAAAAGAAATGTAGTATATGCAAAATTGAAACTAAGAAATGCATGAAATAAGATAATTTAAGCTAGATTTAATGAAATGAATGCTACAGAAACTCAACCAACTAATATAGATAGATAATAATACAAAATAGAAGCCCAAAAATTGGGTTTTCAGCTTTGTAAAGGGTAGTTTTAGAAGCTTAAAGGGACTAGGTCGCCCAGGATGGCGACCTAGTCCTCCTGGTGATTTTTTTGAGATTTGATAGAAAATTTTGATGAATGTGGGTGGTTTCTATGTTGTAAAATGAAGATCTAAGAAGAAAATGCAAAGTTTTAGAAAATTTGTAATGATTTAAATGTCAAAAATGCAACCTACATGAACTTTATACTAATGCAAATTTTAAAACCCTAGAATGTAATTTGAACAATGCCTAATGCAGTGCAATGCAATTTTAGAAGGAGGAAGATATCCAAATCAAAAAAAGAAGGTGTAGGAAGGTCGGGTTCACCAAAATGAACTGCCAAAAACATATTACGAGGAGGGAAAGAGGATTCCCCAATGAGCCTCTAGGGTTTTTCACCTATAGGCTAACTTTAGAAGAATAGGCTCTCTTTCACCTAATGATATGCTTGGAGTTTTTTCAAAGGATTGGATTGGGAGTTTGTGAGGTGGAATTTTTCTAAATGCTGGAAATGAATAAACGAAACTAATTATGAATGTAATATCTAGGAAATGAAACTATGCTGGAAAACACAATGTTGTATGCAAACATGTAGAAATAACCTAAGAAATATACACTACACTAGACATAAATGAGACAGATAAAAAGTGTGCACCTGGAATTAGAAGAGGAACTTGATGGAGGTCTAGAATGTTGATGAAACTATTACAGAAGCTGAGAGGGACACTTGTGCCAATTTGAGCAACCTAGTCCCAAATTCCCAAAAGCTTGCTTGAGGAGGAGAGATGAGAGGGTGAGAGGAGAAAATGAGTGGTGCATCATAAGAAATTACGGTTTTGGAGCTTATTTATACAATTTATGCCCTAGTTTTCCTGAAATAACACCATACAGGCTGAACTTAAGGTTTTAGAGACAAGAATCTTGAAAAAAATTAAGTTTAATTCAATTTTTATGCCACATGGGACTAGGTTGCTCAAGGTGGCGACCTAGTCCACCTGGTAATTTTTGAGTGGTTCCTGGGGATAAAAATGTGATTATTGTTGCTTGTCAAGATTGTCTCACAAAACACACTAAGATAAGACTTATATGTGTATTAAGGGGTAATTATGGCATAATAGAGGGTTAATTTGGTGATGACAAGCCTAGGAAAGCATGAAAATGTTTCACAACACCTTACAACACTTTGGCACAAAGATTAAAAAGAGGTAAAAACTGGTTGAAAACGGTCGAAAATTCATAGGAAAAGGTCCAAATGAGCGAAAAGTGTCAAAGTCTACACTTTTGGGCAACACAGACATAAATTAACAAGTTTGAAATATTCTAATATTGAACCACACAATATTTCACTCTAACCTAAGGTTTTCCAAGCCTTTGTTATCGATCCTAGTTCAAAGGGTTTCTCCATGGAATGAAACTATTCCATCATACTTCTTGCAAAATGCTTACATTGTTGTCTAAGCTTATCTCCAAATTTATAATTCCTTCTATTTTTTGCTCATTGTATTTTACATTTTTTGAAAAGTGTTTAACCAAGATAATTACTTTATCATGAAAATAGCTTGGGCTATCTCGATTGTCTCGAATCCAAAATTGAGGATACATAATAGCCATGGATTCAAGTATTTCTTCTCGAGGGAATCTATTATGAATATCTGTGGAAAGAGATTTTGCAATTTCCTTCAAATTATCACTAACAGATTTAACAATGTCATTAAAATCTTCCTTTGTAATCAGTACTCTGATAGAGAGCCTGAATATCACACAATGGTACATTGGTATATCAAATCCATGTACACAGAAACAGATGATTCCATAATACTAGTTTACAATTGTTGGCCAAACCTGGACACTGAACTGATTTTTTCTAATTAAATCTTCACTTTCAGACACCTATAGCAGCTAAATCATGAGGAATTTGAAAATGGTGCAAACTAGTGATTTGTGAAATTTTTTCTGTAGATTCTAAATATTATTTTTCCAATTTTTTTGGAATTAGATTGTACTTCATTTTCCATCTCCTTCGAAAACTAGTTTTTTTTAGTACACACCATTTTTAAGGAGTGATGCTCACTGTATAACACATAATTTTTTTTCCATGAAGGATAAAATTTTCTAATTGTTTCAAATTTATATTTGTAACTACGATATCCAGTGCTTCCAATTGGTTTCATAGTGTTTTATTGAATATTTTTTCCTTAATCAAGTTTCGGAGTCAAACCAATTACAATTCAGACATAGGTTTACCATATAACACAACTTTTTTTGTATGTATCAAAATTTATGTTTTATTTATTTTTGGATCAAGGACTTCAATATTTGGTGCACTCATATTTTTTAATTTTTTTTATAATCTTCTATTTTTCCACATGTGCAAAACAAAGAGCTTGATTTTTGGTTAAAAACCTACATTCACAAGAAATAAAAAATAAATATAATAATAAAATTAAATTTATTTAAAATTATACTTTTTTGAAAGCTTATAATAAGGACTAAAAACTTACAAAAAATAAATTTTAAATGAATTCATTTGATCCCCTAAAAGGTAAATCAAAAGTGGTTTTTATTAGCATTTTGATAGGTGTAAAGGAGATTCTATTATAGGTATAGTTTAAAACTAGTAAAGTTCTATCCAAGGGGGTTTGATCTAAGGTGGTTTGATCAAACCCCTTTCAATTGGAATCCTTGAAATAGAACTTTTAAAGGATTAAATCATTAAATTTTCTAAAAATATATGATTTCATCAAAAATCAGAATCTCCCAGAATTTGTAAACCAAAATTGTGGGATCACCCACACATAAGTGCCCACTTGCATTAAACTATAAATAATTTTTAGGATGATTGAAATATGTAATTTTCTACTAGCTTAAAAAAATTGGGCTTTTAGAAGTTTTCTCTAGATATAGATTATTGAGGGCCATGAATGTCATTATATGTAGTTTGGTATATTCATTGATATACATAGTTTTATCTTGGGATTTCTTCACAAGATTGTTCATTTCATCTAGCATGGGGAGAATACTAGATAAAGTCAAGAGTGTCTCTATATTGCTTAACCTATGTAATAGGTTAGGACCTTTGTCTACCGTGTTGTGATGCTCATACATTACTCCAATCAAGGATTGATATTTTGAAAGAACTTGTTGCACTGGTCCATGCAAGGAGATCCATCTCCAGTATGAACACCCTTAAGAAGCTTGTTTCCTGATGTTATTCCCTCATAAAATTTTGAAATTTTGTAAAAAGTTTGAGATTTCAATAGAAGTATGCATTGAGCTCGCATACTAGATTTTCAACTTTTGATATTGTAGGATACTTGCTTACAATTCTTAATGCTAAATTCATTCCGTGGTCCATGTAGTGAATGCCAAGCATGTATGGTGCACAAGTAGTTTGTAAATTTATGAAAACACCGGTCCCATGATCTTGCATTACTAAAGATCCATCAACTCTTGCACAAATCAACTTTTTGGCAGCTATCAAGTCATCCATACCTACAATTTCATTCAAAGATTTCTTAACTAGTTCAAATAGATTTTGCGATGTTGAACTTTCCTTCATTTTATGAACATAGAGAAGATGAGCTTGGAGGACATGTTGTTTTACAGTCTACACATGCATACAGACCCAAGAATTATTATCTACTATAGTAACTTCATCTAAAGATAATGCAATGAAGTTTGACTCTTTTACTTTCTCGTTTAAATCTTACTTTTCCACTATAGCAAGACAACTTGCCCATTCCAATTTAGCTTTTACTAACCAATGTCTGCTAGGAAAGTGAAGAACACCTAAAAAAGATAATAAATTAAAATATTATGGGTAGTCTCTCATAGTATGCCCTTTAGAAAAAATATGAAAAACAACACTCATCTAAACAGTTTTTGCTAGTTGTGCTCCTTCCATTATTTTTCCAAATTGAACCTCAATTGTATCTCCACATGCAACAAGCTTCAATATTCTTTGCTTATTCTCTTCATATTCCATGGTATACTTAACATGAAGATATTATTCTTTTGATTTCCATTGTACTATTGATTGTTCCTTTCCATCTATGATTTGTTTTTCATAAACTTTACCAATATGATTTTATATAGTGTCAAGATTTAGCTACAAATTCTTGTCTCTTTTACATTTCCAACTACAAATCATACACTTGCATTCTATTGGATGTTTATCTTTTTTTTCTTTCTCCATTGCTTCAATGAATGGGTACTTTGACACTCAATCGAGCTAAAAATTCCTTGTCATTTCCCACTCGTGCCCCATTTTTTATTTTCCTTTTCTTTTCTTGCTACCAACATCATCTACGACCCCAAAATTTTCATCCAAGTCAATTATCTCATTCTAGCTAACCAGGGTATCCCTTGGAACATCTTATGTGGTATTTCCATCCTTATTTGACTCATTTAACTCAATGGCAATCCCACCTTCCGGTGGTTGTGAGGTATTGTCAATGTCTTCTTCATTAATATTTGGTGGAAGAGTTGATGATGTATCTCTATCTTGATCTAATGGATTAGAAAAATTTCCAATTCCAAAGTAAGAGTGTATGGTAACCCTACGTTTTGAGCGTTTTGATGGCCTCTCAATCCCTTCACCACCCTAAGGAGTCTTACCCTTGTTGCACTTTTTGCTCGACATCTTGATCTCTCACTACAAATAAAATCTATAAAAAATGTCTTCTTGTTTAAGAAGGATAGAGAATATAGATCCCATTCCCTACTCAATATCATCTTTAAGATTGAAGCAAGAATGGAAAATAGATAAAGAAATCTTATAACACTATGAAGAAATGATCACTCACCTTTAAGTTTAGGTTTTCAATGACTTGCTCTTCATTAGTGCAAGAATGGCTATGTTGTAAGTTTGTAACTTCCTAATAATCAACTTCAAGGTTCCAAGTCCAACTTTCAAATTAAGAACTCACAAGTTTAGAACTGAACAAAATGTTTAAGAATAAATGACAATTTTGATTGTATTTATATCAATCCATATTTTGTGAATTCCATGGGTTTTTTAAACAGTATATTAAAAATTTGGCAAATCTCGTGTGGTTATACATTGATGCATTTAAGTGTCAAGGGAAAACTAATCCTCGACAAAACACATACATTGTAATTTTCAAGGTGATTTTGGCCTTATGATTAGCATGGAGGTGCCACGATAATTAGTGAAATGTGTCCTCAATTGTAATTATTTTTTAATGTTATTGACAAAATGGGTCCTCATAAGCAACTATTTGTAAATTTTAATTGGTGAAATGGGTCTTCATAAGCAATTATTTGTAAATTTTAATTTGAAAAATGGGTCCTAATACACAATGTTGTTTTAATAGTATTGGCGAATATTTAGGTGATTTATTACATGCTTCTGAGATTCCAAGTGAAAATATTAATTGGTCCATTTGAAACACGTAGTTTTTTATGGAAAATTTATTAGTTAAATATGCCTCATAAAATAAATCGATGGCGAATGGACATGCATTGGATTGATAATTCATAAAATATGGGCAATTTGGCCACCCCATTGGGTGTGATTTATTCACCAATTTCGACTTACCCGATATGTAATATTCACCAATTGAAAAAGATTCGCCACTATCAAAATCGCTTCTTTTTAAATTGTTCTCTTTCCTATTTTTCCTCTCTTTATCCTTTGTGTTCTCCCCCTTTTCCTCTCCTTTTTTTTTTCTATATTCTTCCCTCGTTCCTTCTACTTTCTTCCCCCCCTTTTTCACCTTTCCCCCCTTCTTAGGATTTTATATATTTTTAGTCTTTTAGTCTTCTGAATTTTCTTTTTTTCTTTTATATATACATTTCTAACCTTAATTAGCCTATTGCAAACCCTTTTTTATCAAACTTTTAGCTCATTTTTTATTTTTTCACCTTTTATCAATTTTTTGGTTTTTGTTTTCATATGAATGTTTTTCCTTAGCCAAAAAGTGTATGTGCAGGATCATGATGGGCCAAAAAGTGGTGATATGTAAGCCATATGATGGCCCATGTGGCTGACGACTTTTTTTTTACCCAAAATTGATGAAACGAAAAGGGTTTGTAGAGGAGATTCTTAGATTTCCACCAATATAAATTATGCTTTACTTTGAATTTAATAAATAATTATTATTCATTCTCTATTAGAATTATGAATAAAGTCTTGATTGATAGGCTGATTGAAAAACATCTATAACTTTCAAACGGTATCACATTTTTTAAATCCAAAACATGCATCACATTATATGATTTGCATACTATAGGATTAAGAAAAAATAAATTGAATTTCATGAATTTTTGACCAAGTTAAAGTGGTTAGACATATGAGATTTTATATATTTTTTAAGTTGTAATAAAAAAATCATAATTAATTATTTACTTGGAAAAAAAATTAAAAAAAATGCATCACATCGGGACATGAGTCCTCTACTTATATCTAATAGCTTATAAAAAAATATTATCATTTTATTGTGGTTAGGATGGTCAGACAGGCACCTACTTCTTATTTTTACCATGAAATTTAAATACTAATGTATTTAAATTTCAAATTTTCACCAAATAGATTTTAAAAATAAAATAAAGGTCTAGTAGTTTAGAAACTAAATTCAATTTGCTATAGATTCTATTTTTACATTTTTCTAAAATAATATAGACAACCTATTCAAATTTTTACGTCAAGTTGTCTAACTCTGATTTTCTTTTTTTTTTTTGCCACTTAAGGACTTGTTTTTTCCATGATGATCCTGCACATACCCAAAAATTACTTTGATAGAAAAATTTCTTATCTTTCTTTTAGTTCATAACCTTTTTATTGTTCTTTTTCCTTTTTTAATGTTTTGTTTTTGTTTTCTTTTAAATGTTTTGGTTTTAACCAAAGTGTTTTTATTTTATTTATCCTTTTTGGCTTAATTAGCTTGTTTCTATTCCAATTTTGACTTATAGTATCATATTTCAATAAATCTAACACATAAATTATGTCAATAATTATTTTATTAAAACCTTTTTTACTTATTTTGGTTTATTTCAATCTTTATGGTTTAATTTGAAATTACTGTGTTTCCATTTTATTTTTTGATTTTTTCTTTCTCTTGTGAGTCTTGGTAGTCTTTTCATTTTGTTTTCTCTTTATAATTATTCTTTTAATCTAATCTTTTTAAAGATAAATAAACAATTAAAATGAAATTTACCTTCAATCAAATTTGTTTAACCTCTTAAGAAGTAATCAAAATAATTGTTAAAATCCAAATAATTTTATTTAAAACAATTAAAAGTAATTAATCTCTTATAAAGTAATTAGAAAGGATAAACGTCTTAAGAAGTAATCAAAAGCTAAAATTAACCTCTTAAGAAATAATTAAAAAGATATTTTAAAGAAATATTTTTTTTAACATTAAAGTATAAATAATAAACAGATATTATATAGAGTTTTTAACCCCTTCCCCTTTTAATTTTAAAACCTTGAACTAAATAAATTATTGTAGACATGCAAAATTTACTCATGCATCTAATCATGCTTCATTCAACATTATTTCATCTATTAATTAAATAAACCAATTTAATTAATTTACTAAGGTTATCTCTTTAATTAAATAAATCAAATTATTTAATTATCTCCTAAAGTTTCTTGATTTAATTAAATCAAATGTTTTTAATTAAATGACCAATATTCATTATCCTCTCATTTTGATTTATTCTAACCCACAAGCCTAAGTCAAAATGTCACCCCAACTAATCACTAGCTTAATTAGTCAAATATCTGATTAATGCTAAGACTAACCCATGTCCCATCCTCTAGCTTTTCCCACTTGCACAATAAAGCATTTAATTTGATTCATTAAAAGTCCTATTTTCCTCACAAGGCATATTCCCAAGGAATATTCCCTCATTAACTCCCCTTTATTGACTTTTTTTGGCCAAGCAAATTTCCCCCCAAATCCTTCAACTACATGCATTTAATGCCATTTTCAAATTTGAAATGGGCACATTAGCCAAAACTTGCACAATCATAGGCCAATCACATTGTGACAAGCGACTCTCTCCTATTTGTTGGGGATTAGTCCCACATTCTTCAATTTGGCCTCTCCTCTCTTCAATTTCACCTATAAATTCAATGCTCCTATCCTTCAAACACACAACACAATTTAATGCAAAGTTACTCTCTACACTTGAGAACTAATTTTTTTAATTAGCATAGCATTACACTTTCAATCATTTAGCTTATCAGGGATTGGGGAATGTCTCTCTTCTCACATCAAGGGGCACAAATCCCCCTATGGGATGGTGGTTGGTTAACTTAGATTAGATCTACATATTTTAGATTGCACATGATTTAATTCATGTTTTTCTCTTCTATGTTTGATCAACAATTTCATAGGGAGGGGTTTATTTCAGTTTACTGACAATAGCTAATCCATCTATTGTTAGGAATTACAGATTTTGCCTCTCACATTATGGCACTAGAAGGAGGGCATCCGTTTGTATTCTTGTTTGTTGGAAAAATCTATTTCATGATTCTGCATGTTTGAATTTGTTTTATCCATTCGATTCATATGTGAAGTTGTACATATCTTTCTTTGCTAACAGTAGAATCTTTATTTTCTACAAATTTTGAATCATGATTTACTTGTTACTCAGACTTACATTTTCAGCCTTTTGAATGTCTGAATGAGCATTTTTAATGGTTGTCTTAGCATTATGATAAGCAGATTACGTTGGGTCAAAGTGAAAATGCCTACAATACACGAATATAAAATTTGGGAGGCTTAGGTAGAGTTGCATTTGGTGCGAACAGTGAGGATACTGCATGAAGATTGTAAAATTCAGTTTTACACCTGCCAAATTCATTTGCTTAAAATTTTTAAATACATTTACTCGCTGTCCTCCTTGTACACTTGGAAGTTGCATTAGCTTTGAAGTTTTTTTTCACCTGCCAATAACCTTTGCTTGAAATATTCTAGAAGTCTTTTCAGTTGTCAAAATTTTGTGCAACTCTATTTACACCTGCCAATTACAATATACAGACACTTCGAGCTCTTTGTATTGAATCTGCACCATAGATTTTGTAAATTTGCGTAAAACAAACATTCCTATATTTACGCACCATTAATAGATAGTTGAAAATATTTGTACTTGGGTTGCATATAAGGTTTGTATTCTGAAGTCATCGATGACAAGACGCATATCTATTCTACACATTCAAACTCTTGTC
>CM021106.1:135512758-135692548 GCA_007115665.2 Sequoiadendron giganteum
TTGCATTATGCAAAAGAAGTTTCAAATCTATTTGAATATCTTGTAGTCTATAATTAGATCTTTTATAACCAGTAGAAGCGATAGGTACAAAATCCAAATGCTGTCTTAAATGCTCTGCACTACACTATTTGAAAAAGCAGTATATAAATAAATAAAAATCTCTCGACAGATCCATTTTGTGGATATCTTTATGAGACCACATTTTTTTGGGGACATAATATCAATAGTAAACCCCAAAGTCCTTAGCGCTTTCTCCCAGGCATTCTCTCATGAATAGAAAGCTTATTTGATGTGTAGGTCATCTCTGGCAGTGACAATAAATACCCTTATTTATTTTGAGTGCTCGATAGGTTCATTAATATCAAGTTCACAAAATAAAGGAAAATAGAAAACCTTTGACAATGTCTATCGGTGGAAGGGAATCTTTAATCTGAAATCACTTCTCATCTTGCATCATTCCCTCAAATGTTCTTTAATTCAATGATGCTTTTAAATGAAAGTGCTCTATTTTAGTGGAGACTTCACTTTTGGATTGGCAAAATTAGTTTTCTGAATCAATACTTTGCATAATAGGGGTTGGCATCAAGAAGCAATGGCGGTTTACTCTCACACAAGAATCAAACAAAAAGAAAATTGGAGTTGGAAAACTTGAAAATTGAAATAAAGACTTGAAAAATAATTTTTTAATGCTTATTGTGATAACTTGAAGGCTCCAATTCCTACTTTTGTTTTATGTTTTAGAGCAACTCATTTTCAATTCAGATTTAAAATTAATCACTGATTGATTTTTTCTTTCAAAAATTGGATTAAAATTGAACTTAGAAACACGCACCAGATTTCAATTTGGTGTAAAACTGAACAATCAACTTCACACTTAGATTTTTGTGCTTTAAAATGAATCAAAAACACTGCTTTGAGGTATAAAATGAACAAGTGTTTTTCATGCTTTACAATATTTTTCACAACTTAGTATCATTTAAAAGGTGTATGCACTTCTATCGCGCTTCACGATGATCTTGAGAATCAAAAGTCTTTTGGTGATATTAGTTTGTTTAAAATATTTCCTTCACACTTTGATTTGGGATCTAAAATTGAAAAAACTTGTCTAGTGTGAGAAAAAGGAATTGCGAGTGTTCTCTCTTTGTTCATGCAAACAAAGATGATCGAACTATGAATGCACTTACTCGCTATTGTACACCTTTAGAGAGCCTACCTTGGTGGGAACAAGTACCTCACCCCAAGGGAACGACTCAAGCAGTAACAAGCTAAAGCCAAGCTCTTCCAAACCGCTATATAAATTTGTGTTCATAGTGAAAGCCATGGACAATGGGAAGCGATGCATAATAACTCTCCCCCAATATCTTTATGATGCGTAAAGCCCTTGTTCTAAGGGTTGGGAGATCTCTCACAAGGAGTCTATCATTGCACCCCCTAAACTAGATGCCCTTACTACAAAATTTTGTTTAGATGCCATAAATCCTATCTATTTGTTAGTGCAAAAGGTCAATTCCTTTGAAGCTGCCACACATATACATGTGATTCTATTATAGAGATGAAAAGTATGCCATGGGAGATTCATGGGTATTGATGCTTGGCTGACCCGAGAAGCGAGTGCACTGTAAGGGGGAGCCTGTGTGGTCAAGCATCTAATCATCCACACTGAATGTGCACAGCTTGATTTATCCAAATGGGATCCCATTAAATACTGTCTTTTCATCCTATGATTGTGCATGTTATTGGCATTGAAAACAATTTTCTTGGATCCAAAACAATGGAAAACAAACATTCACAAGATCTTCAAAATTTCAAACCCTTTAGGGAAGCAAATACCATTGAAAAATTCAAGTGCTCATGCTTGCCCTAGGGATTTCATCCTTAGAGGCTTCTAAGAATTTGTATTTCATCTCAATTTGCTTACTAAATTCAACAATAGGTAACCTTGGCCTTGATTTTCTTGATTTTCGCATAATACACTTTGTGGGATAAAAGAAAGTTAGGAAATTGGACATTCAGCTTGAAAAACATAATCAAGAAGGTGCTTGTGACAAAAGGAACCAAATTTAAACAAGATAACAAAAAAATGAACCACACATGTGCTTGTTCTCTTTTGGGCCATATGGTTTTCATGCAAACATTGGTCTTTTGTTTGAATTAATCCTAGGGAAAAGCATGTTCTTCAAAACCTTGGCCTTGTAAAAAAATCCTCTTAGGTTCATCTAGGATCAAGTCAAACACTTCACCCATCTAAAACATCAATCAAATCCCACATCACCAAAAACTCTTGGGAACTTTGAAAAAATCACTTATGCTAGACTTTTAGGAAAAATCAACATCACCTTGTTTGGCTTAACACACCTAGCCAAATTATCCTTTTCTTACGAGTTTACTCTATGATAACACAACTTCATAGGGTTTACAAGTTCATTATCATCTTGTTTTACTTAACACACTTAGTCAAATTATCCAATCCATTATCACCTTGTTTGACTTAACACACAAGTAGTCAAACTATCCTCAATCAAAATCAGATCGAATCAAGTCCTAAGAGTCTAGTATTGATCCAAAGTTCCTAAAAGCTTTAACACCCATATCATTTAGCCCTTTCATCCTTCATCTCATAATTGGTCCTAAACACCTTAGGGTTGACTCTTGCAACAAGGTCAAAAAACAAGAAAGACATGGAGTTTAAACTCGACTCGTATATCATGAGTAATCCAAGTCAACAAAACTATCCAAGTTTCACAATGCCAATTGATATTAGAAACTCACATTTATGCATGGAATCATTATATCCTCCAAACCTCAATAGTACAATGAATGTGAGTATACCCAATATAAAGTTTGGAGCACCTTTTTCGATGGTAGATTTAAATCCAAGTCCAAACCTACAAATCTATCAACCGAACAATCAATGCATGAATCTTCAAGTAAACAACATTATCCCACTAAATCCATACATGCCAAATGGAAATATACCAAGTACAACTTTTCCAAACATGAACTTATCAAATCTGCACTTAGTAAACTTTGGGATAGATATGCTTGCAAATCAAACCAATGTTGTTCAAAATCCCAGCAGTATGTTGGCAACTCCATGTATTGATTCAAGTCAAGGTAACCCCATGCAAAATCAAAGTTACCTAAATCTAGGGAATATGATTCCCAACCACAACAATGTTCAATTTCAATCTATCATGCCGAATCTAAACATCACACCAAATCATAACATTATCTAGAATCAACTTTTCCATGATCCTCGACAAACACCACAAGGATGCATTCCAAATCTGCTTACTAAACAACCAAGCCAACCAAATCAAAATGAAGAATTTTTTTTGAGAGATCAAATTGCTTCACTTTCCAAAGTAGTTGATCCATTGCGCCAAGAGACATCTCCACCCAAAAATCAATATGCTCTTCCATTGGTTGAACCATGTCATCAAAGCATTGAGTTGTCTCCACAATCACATCAAGAACAATATCTCCAATTTCAAGAAGTTGGATATCAAGATCAGCGACATCAACAAAAAACTCAATCACCACATCTCTAAAATCAATTTCCACAAGGTCAATTTAAAGTGAAAATCTCACAAGGTAACAAATGAAAATACACACCACTTGGGGAACCAATCAAATCGGTCTTGCAATGGTTGGTACAAGAAAATATCATTAAAATCCCCATTTATGAGAATTATCAAGAGCCCATGGTGAAACCACTAGGGTATGACGAGAAGCACTTTTGTGATTTTCACAAAGTAAAGGGACACACAACATCAGATTGTATTCAACTCAAAAATCTCATCCAAGATCTGATTGATTAAAAGCTAATAACTATCAGGGACAACAATCAAAATTCAACCATTAGTGATAGCATTAACAATATCACCTCCATAATTATTTAAAATGGTGATCAAGATCAATCCATCAATGAACACATTGAAAATGTTTCCACCTCAACCAACGATCAAATCAACACACACCAAGAGCCATTTTTCAATCATGATTAAAAATCACCAACAATGCCCAAAAATGATCCAATCCAAGAAATGTCAACATCACTTGAACCTATGGTTGAAGACATTGACAATATCTCCACCACAATTGTCAAAAATAATGAGCACTATGAAGATATGTCTACCCCATCTAGTGATAAAATCAGCATTCATCAAGAGCCAATTTTTAGTAATCTATTTCAAGATGTGTTAACATTATTTTATCCTATTGACGTAATCCATGATACATTGACCAATGATCATATTGAAAATGTCTCTACACCGCCTTATGAGTTAGAGGAAATATCTCAAGAACGTATTCCAAAGCATGATCAAAATCTCCCATCAAGGTCTAGCAATGGTCCCTCCCAAGGCATATTGACATCCTTTGACCTCACAGCTGAGAATAGTGAAAGAATCTATTACTTTACAATTGATCTAAATCCATTCAAAGAACAAGTGGATATTGAGACATTTCCCATGCCTAAGGATGATACCTAAGAACCCTTCATAAGCAATCCACCCTATGAAATTCACCTATGTCAAGAACTTGATCCAAAGCATGTCAAAAGTAGTTCTAAAATCACTCAAGATCAAGAATTCATATCTCCAAGATACTATAATGATTTAATGGGAACCATTTCATTTACACAAGATGTCGCAAATGATGATAATATCCATATAGCACACATTCCTCCATCTACCCATGAGATGCTTACTTCTAATGGACACGTATATGATCTTCATTCAAAACAAGAGTCTCATACTCTTGATATCATTACCAAGAAACAAGAGTCTCCTACTCTTAACATTTGTACACATGACCAAAATATGGAAAAATATGGGGACATATCAGAAAGAGATCATGATGAAGGCTCCTACAAAATTCATGAATCAAAAACATCCTGTGAACTGAGTCTTGAGGAAGGATTTTATGTGGACAATGAATCATCAAAACTTCTTCAAGAAGCATTACAATTTGATATCTCACAAGATCAAAACAAAGATATCAATCAAGCATTCATCCCACATGTGAAGGATCCTATCACTTATAAACTTGGATCACTTACCTTTCTTAGAGCAAGCTATCTTATCAATAAATAAATTGTCACTTTTGAAGATCCACCACAGAGTAGAGAAGGATTAGCACCTTGTTTCCAAGGTAAATCATATCCTCTTGCAGATAAATTTTTTGAGCAAATGAATTATCAAGGCAGAGGATTAGGTCTGCATGAACAAGGTATCCTAGAACCAGTGCAGATTGTTGGTAATCCTAAGCATCAAGGCATTGCTTATTCGAAAATCAAGGGATATATACATATCAGTGATACCTCTATAAAATTGGGGGCAACGTCGTCTCAAGAAAATTTCAACATAGGGAGCACGAAGAATCCTTATGATGAAACCAATGCCAATACTACAACCCACCACATCACAAATCTTCATCCACCCATCACCCCATCCACGAATTGGGACCAACATCAAGAGAAAGACTTGAATCAAAGCATGAAAAACGTCATTAAAGAAGAAGAAGCTAAGAAGCATGAAGGAAAAATCAAATACATATGGATACTATATAATACAAAGAAAAATTATCTCTATCAAACTCCATTAGTCAAAGAAACTACGGGGAAAAATAAACAAGGGAAAAGTATCCATCAAATATGTCCACAAAGGAAAAAGAATAATTCTCAAGAGATGTAAAAAGTATATCGAGTTGTTGGTCCTAATTCCATGCACACTTTTGTATCCATCCATCATTGCTCATCTTCCCAAGTTTGGAGAGTCAAAGGTTTGAAACTATCAACCAATCCATATTTTATTCCTAAACACACACCATCCACACCTCCACACATGATATCCAATTCTCACATTGACCATGTGTTGGTAACAAACCTTCATCATAAGGATTCATAAGGTACTCTATCGCAATGCATGCACAAAGACATAGTTAACTCTGGTATCAACAAAGCAGGTTAAGAATCTCAAAAGTTGCATTCAAGTGCATGTATCTTAGAAAAGAAACTTCTTCAAGAAGGATACCGATGAAATTCTATGAAAAAAGAATCATCATCAACAGTACCAGGTGGTTCAACATCAACTTAAAATCTCTCAGAAAATACAAAAGTAAATAAAAATACAAAAATCCAAAAAAATCAGAAAAAGGATTGAAAACAGTAAAGAAAAAAATCATCCCCTAGTGAAAACCATTTCGGTGGCACTTTGGATAGGTACCATGAAGAAAACCTGGAAAATAGGCATCATGTGTAAATCGAGCATCTACGTGGGCTAGTTCAGGAGAAAACATCTTATCACATCCACAATAAAGCCATCATTCCAACCATATCATTCGTTCATCCATGAGCCGGTTATCTGACCCATTACCATCTATCTACCTTATCTTGATCTTGATGAAGGTTTGGTGCACACTTTACGCTTTCTTATGATAAACATCTTGACATGGGTCATTTTCATTGATCCTATCCAATCCAAATGTTATGTGAGCCTCAAAGCATTATCCGAATGAGCATTCCTCTGTTTGAACACCTTATCTTGTCACAAGATAATCCTTTGCATCCTTTGCATTCTTACCGTATCTATCCATACACCTATTCAAGAATCCACCCATGGCCGTTCAAACATTGCTAGACAATGGGGGTAGATATTTGCATCTTGCTTTGAGAATAAATCTTGATCTAAATCCTCCAACTTATGTTGTGATCCGAACATTGGAAAACATGAAATCAAATTGGTCAAAGCATTTGTGAGCATGAATCCAAATCACTAGGCCATGGCATATTTTGAAAAAAGGATTTTCCTTATCAAGATTTATCTTTCATAGAACATCGAACCAGACAATCAATATCAGTTGCATCTAACTAGCACGTTAGCATCACATCAAATCATCAAAACAATTTTGTTCCAAATCAAGCTTCATCAATCTTGATCAATCGAATATAATCAATTATCACCTCGTTTGACTTAACACACTTAGTCAAACCATCCTCTTGAGTGAATTTACCTCTAGGATAACACAACTTCCTAGGATTTACAAGTTCATTATCATCTTATTTGACTTAACACACTTAGTCAAATTATCCAATCCATCATCAACTTGTTTGACTTAACACACTTTGTCAAACTACCCCTTCATGTATGAGTTTACTAGGATAGCAACTTCCTAGAGCTTACAAGTGCATTATTAGTTTTTCTTTGACTTAAAACCTTAGATCAAACTATCGATCCATCAATTTGATTGATCAATATTGTAAGCTTAGTTTTCAACAAAATCCCAAAACAAGACATTGATATCATCACATATCCATATCCAAATTGTCAAAATTATGCGAAAATCGATCAAAAAAATAAAAAAAGAGTCAGTCGGCCAAACTACGTCATCTCTGAGCTTAAACATAGGCAAGGCTAATTCTTAATTGGCCCTTGAGACACCAAAATCTAAAAAAATTCATAAAATCTTGAGAAAAAAAAAAACCAAAAACATTAGAAAATTTTGAAAAATCAAAATAGCCTCAAAAACATTTCAAAACATCAAAAACATCCAAATATTTGAAAAAACCCAAAATGGTGCACCCATCTCATCTCAGTTTCACCCACAATAATGACCACTCATAATAAATCAATCACCACCTTCATCCTTTGGTAAGGAAATAAGAAGCAAGTCTAGCAGGTTCAAAAGTGAACACCTAATCGTCAAAGTCTCGAATCTAGATCCTTAAGTCAAAAATTTGATCAACTCGGAGTATCAATAGCTTATCATCCAATCAATTTCATCAAAACCCTGATCACAACATGTCATAGGAATGTGACCTATCTGCGATGGACATTAGCATCAGGTAACCCCATAGTTTAGCCTTGGCTAGCGGTATGAAGAACATTAGCTTTTTTTCTTACTTTACTTGGTCTTTTTGACTTATCTTATTTTTCGCTCATTCCAAGGACCTCTCAATGATGCCTAAACAAAATAGGTTTAGAGAGAAAGGAATGGGGCAATGATCATTATCTTTTTGTCGGTTGTGCTTGTTGGATGTTCTTGTAAAATAGCTTGGCGAATACTTTCTTTGTTGGGTCTGTCCTAGCAAGGTTTCCATATGTCAAGTGTGAACAAGAGCACTCCTATCTGATTTTTGAGTCAAAGTTCATCACACTAGGCGCAATGCCATCCTGGTTCTTTATACCTTGATGCATCACACCTATGTGTGTTATCAAACATAAGGAAAGTTATTCTCTTTATCTCTCCCATCCCTGGATAAGCAATACATCATCATCATTCATCATCATATCCAATAAAGTCTCGACAACTAGGGGACTTGTTGGAATTATTCATCTTCTTGAATTTAAGGGTTGATCCCTCTCATTCTTCTATCCTCTTTCGTGCTAACAATGCATCCATCCTACTTCCTACATAATCACATCATATAATCATAAGACAACATCATCCATCACATTCATCTCACATGCATTGCATAATCATTTAAGATGTTTAAGATAATATAGATTTGTTATTCTAAGCATCTTCCAAACATCTCATTTACATCATCATTATCATATGGATCATATAGTCATAGCCATCCATACATCCATTTTGAATCTCTTTGTCGTGAGATCAACCTCAAATCAAATATTTTCACTCGATCTCTTGAGGGGGCAATGTACTAACATACTTATTTCCATTGGGGCATTCAAAAATATCATAATTTTTTTAATTTCGATGTCGGCGGCGTCATTCTTTGAACCAATGCAATGAGTACATTGCTTCAAAGAGGGGAAAAATGTAGACATGCAAAATTTACTCATGCATCTGATCATGCTTCATTCAACATTATTTCGTCTATTAATTTTAAATAAACCAATTTAATTAATTCACTAAGGTTATATCTTTAATTAAATAAATCAAATTATTTAATTATCTTCTAAAGTTTCTTGATTTAATTAAATCACATGTATTTAATTAAATGGCCAATATTCATTATCCTCTCATTTTGATTTATTCTAACCCATAAGCCTAAGTCAAAATGTCACACAAACTAATCACTAGTTTAATTAGTCAAATCTTTGATTAATGCTAAGACTAACCCATGTCCCATCCTCTAGATTTTCCCACTTGCACAATAAATCATTTAATTTGATTTATTAAAAGTCCTATTTTCCTCACAAGGCATATTCTCAAGGAATATTCCCTCATTAACTCCCCTTGTTTGACCTTTTTTGGCCAAGCAAATTCCCCCCCAAATCCTTCAACTACATGCATTTAATGCCATTTTCAAATTTGAAATGAGCACATTGGCCAAAAATTGTACAATCATAGGCCAATCACATTGTGACAAGTGGCTCTCTCCTATTTGTTGGGGATTAGTCCCACATTCTTCAATTTGGCCTCTCCTCTCTTCAATTTCACCTATAAATTCAAGGCTCCTATCCTTCAAACACACAACACAATTTAATGCAAAGTTACTCTGTACATTTGAGAACTAATTTTTTTCATTAGCATATCATTACACTTTCAATCATTTAGCTTATCAAGGATTGGGAAAGGTCTCTCTTCTCACATCAAGGAGCACGAATCCCCATATGGGATGGTGGTTGGTTAACTTAGATTAGATTTACATATTTTAGGTTGCACATGCTTTACTTCATGTTTTTCTCTTCTATGTTTGCTCAACAATTTCATAGGGAAGGGTTTTTTTCAGTTTACTCACAATAGCCAATCCATCTATTGTTAAGAATTGCAGATTTTTCCTCTCACAATTATTATCCACCAATATTTTTAATTTAATTTTTTTAATAAACCTGGTTGTTATCCTTTTTAATCCATTATGTAGTCTCTTATTTTTCTCTTATATATTTTTCATTTCTCATTCTTTTTATTTTAGCATTATTTTCTATTTATTTTTTGTCTTTCTATTTCTCTTGCCTTAAAATTTTAAAGTTAGTGGTTCATCATGTCCTCCTTATCCTTATATTTTCAATCTCTTTTGATGAATTTACCTTTTTATTATATTATCCTTTTTCGCTATTTTCTTAATTCCCTTTTTGATTCCTATGCAAATTTCCCCCTCTCCCATCTTTTTAACTTAGTATGGTTTGCAATCAACCGTTTTTGTTCTCATAAAATTTCTCATCCTGAAGATGGGTCACAAAATGTGATCCGAAACGTTGATGTTAAAAAAATATAATGTAGTTTAATCTAGAAAAACATACTGTGATCGATATGAACTGTGGAAATTTAATGTCCTTGAATATACTTGTTATTAAACCCTCTATTTTAATAGGAAAATAGATAATATTAAATAAATAAATAAATGAAGACACCTAGAACACTGAGGGAGGAAAATACCCACAAGAGAGGCTTTGAGGATAATATATCTAATTTGGGAAAAATATCTAGTTGCTAGAGATTGAAAATGACCC
The DNA here is from genome assembly GCA_007115665.2 of Sequoiadendron giganteum. Lineage (NCBI taxonomy): Eukaryota > Viridiplantae > Streptophyta > Pinopsida > Cupressales > Cupressaceae > Sequoiadendron > Sequoiadendron giganteum. The sequence continues at coordinate 135,523,180 of CM021106.1, forward strand.
TTAAAACTAATTTGTAAGATTTTATGTTTTCAGGCTTTAGATATTTGGTAGCTCATCCATATTTGATGCCAAGTGTCTTAGCATCTAGTTAGGATTAGAAATATAGTGCATTAGATATTTTTTCACCCCTAATATTTGGGTAAGCTCAAATATCTAAACCTAACTAGATATTTGGTCATGATTGACTAGATATCCAGTCCTACCATTTTTTTTAAAAAGCACTCACTTTTCTAATTTTCACCCTCAAGTTTGTGGCTACTTCATGAGAGATGATTTTTTAATGTGGTTAAAAGGTAGATTAAATAAATAATTCAACAATTTATCTTTTAGAATCTCATTCTAGAGCCCTCTAGTGCATGGGGGTTTTCCAACATCTATTTAAGGACACAAGAAGGTTGGATTGCACAATTGGAGGCTTGTGAAAGCATTGTAGTGATCAAATTGATGAGATATAAATTATATAGGGATTTCCAATTTGATAGCGAGTTTCAACCCTATGCTTGTACTTGTTTATTATTGATCTAATAATATGTGATAGATGAGCATTTTCTACTACTAACTAGTTTGTCCCCACTTCAAGGTATTGCAGGTTAAAATATTTTATTATTTGAGTTGAATTTCATTTTTTTAACATTTTAATTTCTTTTGGAACAACATTTAATCCTCTTGGATGATCATTTGAGTACTTCAAGTAGAAACATAATTTAATTGTGTGGTTTGCAAAATTCTACAAGTAATTTAAGGAAATTACATATCTCATTAATTTAATGAGATCAAATACAAACATAAGGAATGTTGGATGTTAATTTTTTAAGTAAATACACTTGATGCAAACAAAGATTGATGTCAATTGATTTTTTGTGATGTGTGCAATCAAATATGTGAATGCGGTCTATTTCATCTTGTGAGAATGGAAGACCAAGATCGTGGAGTAGAAATTAAACACAAGATTGCAATGTATTGAAAATGAATGATTTGGTTTGTAAATGAACCGGTATAAATAGTAGAGGTTGCATACCCAACTCTCCATGAAATAGGGATAGGTGGCGATATTCAAAGCAAGAGAATAGCATAACTACCCTAGGATAAAGGTAATGTGTCAAGTCTAAGGACACATATTACAAATGACTCACCAAGTTGAAAAATTCAATTGGGATGTGCTATAAGCTGCCTAACTATGATTGAGTTAGTGTTTACTCATAGAGTTATACACCAATATAGCCCTTAAGCATAGCTTAGGTGAGTTTATAAAAAAATGAGTCCTGACTGTGCACCATTTTAGGTACTAATTTACAAATGTATCCATCAAAAAATGGAGAAAGAAAGAAAAACCTGTAGGAAAAAACTTTCCTCCAAAAGAGAGAAAACAATGAGAGGAATTTAGATAGCCCCTCCTAATGATGATGATGCCGATGTAGACTATAAACTAAGAAGTGCTCTTAGATGAATGAGCTTGCTTTTTGTAAAGGGTTTGGTAAAGATGTTGACAACTTGTTTTGAAGACTGGAAAAATACTAGGTTGATGATCTGATCATGGATAATATCGTGAATATAATGCATATGAATCTCAATATGTTTGGTTTGTTTATGTTGAACCAGATTCTTGCATATTTGGATAGTATTTTGATTATCACAATAGATAACTGTAAGTCATCTAATAGGAATGCCAAATTCAGAAATGATGCCTTCAAGCCATATGGCTTATTGAATTAACACCTCCTCAGAACTTTGCCTCTGTAGAATATATAGCAATAGCATTTTTATTTTTGCTAGACCAACTGATAGGACCTGAACCAAGTGAAAAATTGTACCTGGAACTGGACTTGCGATGTTCTATATCACCAGCCCAATCTGAATATTTGAAACCAACCAAATGAGTACTTGAACCAACTTTGTAATGTATCCCAAATGTAAGTGTACCTTCAAGGTAGTGAAGAATCCTCTTAGCTTTTTTAAAGTGCAACTCATGAGGTTCTTGCACAAATATGGAAACTAATCCAACTGCATATGATATGTCAGGCCTAGTATGTGTTAAGTAAATAAGACTGCCTACAAGTTGTTTGTACAATGTTGCATCAACTAATGGTGTAGAGTAGGAAGTCTCAAGCTTAACACCATATAAGAAGGGAGTTGGATTTGGTTTAGCAAGAACAATCCTTGAATCTGATTGAGATATTCTCAATATCAAGAAAGTAATGCAGTAACCCTAAGTTTTTCATGTCAAACCTTTCTTGAAGAGCTGATTTTACTACCATAATAACAAAGGAAGCACTCCTAGTGATTAAAAGGTCATCAACATAAAGAAGCAGTATTAAAAATGAATCATCGTGTTGTAGAAGATACACATTAGGATTTGAATTGCATCGAGTGAATCCTGAAGATAGAAGATAGGAATCCATCTTACCATACCAAGTCCTAGGTGCTTGTTTTAGACCATAGATAGATTTCCTTAGTATGCACACTAAGGATGAATCATCAACAAACCTAGGAGGTTATTCTACGTAGATATCCTCCTCAAGGTCTCCATGAAGAAAGGCACTCTTTACATCCATTTGATGTATTTCCCACCCATGTGCCACGACTATAGCAAGTGTGATTCTGATTGAAGTCATCTTTGCAATAGGTGTAAAGGTCCTTGTATAGTCAATTCTTGCTACTTGTGAAAAACCTTTAGCAACCAACTGTGCTTTGTACTTGTAAATTGACCCATCTGCTACATATTTAGTCTAATATATCGATTTAAATCGAATTACTTTTATCCCCTTAGGAAGAGAAATTAAGTCCCAAGTGCGATTTCTAATTAAGGAATCATATTCCTCATTCATGGCAACATCCCATTCAAGCATGCTTGATGCATCTTTAAATGTTTGCGGTTTAGACCCTGAAGAAAAGAAGGCATGAGATTCCCCTTGAAAGTCTATCTGAAGTTGTTTGTCATCTGCTATAGTTTGTACCCAAGAATCTACTGTATGAAGTGAGTGAAGAGTTCTAGATGTGGGTGAATCTAGTGTAGAAATATCGTCTGCTAATTCAATCCCTAAACTGGATGAAGATGAATTTTCAATGCAATCATCACTTTGTGAACTGGAGGAAGAAGAAGTACTACAAACTGCACTAGGAATATTTTGTGAATGATCTGAATAATAAAAAATATTATCAGAATCTGGAGAATCAATAGTATGATGAGGAATGTCAAGAACAGTTTCAAGGGGTGTTTCTTGAAACTTAACACTTCTCTTGATGAACAACTCATGTGTGGTAGGTTGTAGTAGGGGATAAACTTTAACACCTTTTGGATATCCAACAAAGATACAAGGTTTGGATTGTGCATCCATAGCCTTGCAATATTCTTTAGGAATGCAAGCCATAACTGGTGAACCAAAGAATCTGAAGTGATGAACTATTGGTTTCCATCCTTTCCAAGCTTCAAAGGGAGTGATTCCTTTCAAGGATTTGTGAGGAAACCTATTCTGAATGTAACATGCACAATTGATAGCTTCAACCCAATAAGATGGTGTTAAACCTTTGGAATGAATCATATAGTTTTCCATCTCCTTTAAAGACCTATTTTTACGTTTTGCAACACCATTTTGTTGAGGGGTATATGGAATTGTGTGTTGCAACTCTATCCCTTATGCTATGCAAAATTGTTCAAAAATATTATTAACATATTCTTTGCCATTATCTGTTCGAAGAACCTTGATGACTTCCCCTGACTATTTTTCGGCTAGAGCTTTGAAATCTTCAAAATAATCAAATACTTTTGATTTTTGCCTAAGGAAGTAGACCCATGTAAAATGTGAGAAGTCATCAATAAATGTGAAAACATATCTAGCATTTGTAAAAGAAGGATGTGGAAAATCCCCTGAAACATCACTATAAATAAGTTCTAAGACTTGTTTTGCCCTACAAGTTTCTCCTTTGTCAAACTTTGCTTCAGGATGTTTACCACTTGGGCACATCATTCACATAATCCTTTAGAAAAATTGAATTTTGGTAATCCATTAACCATTTTTTGTTGCCATAGTTGTTCAAGATAACGGTAGTTAAGGTGGCCAAACCATTCATGCCATAATTTACTAACTCCATCTGAATGAGTTAGTAGTGCCTTTGGAGAAATATTTGTAGCAAAACTAGAGAAAGTATACAATCTAGATTGGTGATTGGTTTCCCCTATAGCAACTAAGTTATTACTTTGTAATTCTCTTATCTCAACTGAATTTGGAGAGAATTGTACTCTCATGCCCTTCCCTAAGTGTGTTATTTGGTACACTGAAAGAAGATTAGTTGATAGTGAAGGTACACTAAGAACTTTTGAAAAAATTCCTCCTTCAACTTCAATAGACCCTCTCCCTTTAACCAATGCTAGGGTATCATCACTTAAGTTGACTGAAGACATTCTAGATGGCCGTAATGATGTGAATGCAACCTGAGAAGAACCCATATGATGAGTAGCAGCAAAATCAATAATCCATAATGGAGATGAAGATGAAGATGACATAACAACTAGAGCTTTTCCTTTTAATTTCTCTTTGTCCTTGGTATTATCCTGAGTTGATGAAGATACTTTGCCAAAATTAGGAATCTTGATATTATTCTTCTTGAGAATTTTTGAGAGACTTTCAATTTGTTTCTTCATGCATTTATGTTCATCATGCCTTGGTTTTTTACAAAAGACACATATTATCCTCTCAATAATGTGCTTACTTTGATAAGAGGATTTATCCTTTTTCAAATCATCAATTTTATCTTTTTTCTTACCATCCTTGTGCTTTTTAGTGTTTTTCTTCCCATTTGATGTTTGTGGCTTGTCATTCCCTACGATTAGAGCTTGAGGCTTCGTAGACTTCAAAGAACCCATCTGAATTAGTTTCTCCTGTTCCCTTGTGAGATCAGAAATGAATTTATCTAGAGTGGGCATTTTCCATGATGCTCTAAGAGCACTTTTAGTAGAATAGAAAGATGATACAAACACAAAAAATTCTAGACCTAATTTGAAAAGTACTGAAAGGATTAATTGATCCCCTTTCTTGTCAATTCCACAATCTTTTAACTGTAACTTTAAAGATTTAAACTTTGAGAAGAAATCTTCTAAAGTTGTGAAACTTCTAGGACTAAGACCTAAGAGCTGATTTTCCAATTCATGACTTCTAAGTTCATCAATTTTTCCAAATAGTTTGTCTAAAGTATCCCACACTTGATGGAGTGTGGTTAAATTTTTGACATGAAACAATAGTTTTGGAGATAGATTTAAACACAAAAAGCCAAATGCTTGTAACATTTGTTGATTTTTTTTTTCTTTGGCTGGATTAGGTTCTTTTTTCATTCCCATAGTTATCTTATATAGACCCTTATTTTTGAGCACAAGACTAACTTTAATCTTCCAATCATGATAATTGAAAGGTGTTAGTGGAGGGATGAACACTGTAGACTTCATGATGCCTTAAGTCACTTAGATAGTAGATGTAGGAAACTTGAAAGAAAGAGATAAAGAAAGTGAAAGTGAAGATGTGAATAAAGGTATCATAGCCACACAAAAAATCACTTCTCTAGGAAGAGTGCAATATGAACACACTAGATTCCCCCCCTCGATTATATGTTGTTTCCCCAGATTGTGCAATTAATAGATGAAGTGAATAAATCACTCTAAACCTAACTTTTTCATGCAAGATTTTTCAAAATGCTTGAATAAATAAAATTGCATGCAACAATTTTGGAGAAAAAAAGTTTGTGAGAGAAAATATTTAAGCCACTTGTAGGACCAAGGGCTCCGTCGCTTCTTTGTGGCACTTGGCGCCTACATGCCTTCAAAGGCACTTCCACCTTTTTCTACCGCGTGGCTCTTGGAGCCGTTTGAACTCTAACTTCCCGCCTACAAAGGTGTTGACTGAGTCAAGAAGTTGCAGATACGTGTGGGAGTGACTTTTTCGTCTGCAAATGATTGCAGAACTATAGAGGCCACGTGGGGATGGTGGTGACCGAGTCAAAGGACGTGACGGTCGATGAAGATGGTGGGTGTGTAGGAGTGACTTGCAGGACTCCTTTTATCGATTCAAGACAACAAAAAGCTTCACAGATGAAGATAAATGTCGCTGTCCTCATCCACGCTTTGGTGATACATCCAAGATTCCAAGATGGTGCTGCTCGCGGGAGTTTTGTTGGCTGCAGTCAGAAACGTGAGCTAATAGGTGTTTGGCAGAAGCTCCGTCAACACTTCAACGTGGTGAACATGCCACTGTGTAACTGCCTATGCCGCTAAGAAAATCGTGCCTTCTAAGGCTCCGTTGGATGCAGGTTACAAGGCTAGGCTTCGGCCTTTGATGCAGGCCCGCTACTGTATCCTAGAATTGTTATCTTTAAAAATGGGCTAATTTCATTTGAAGGTTAGAATTGCAAATGAGATCGAACCCAAAAAGATAAAAGCTCTATAAACTAAACTTTTAAAGTTTTGAGATGAATGATTTGACATATACAAAATTGTGAATTCAAATTGTAAATCAATAAATATACCTAAAGAACCAGAATAATTATTAAAATCATACATTAACAACACCCATATTTCTTATTCAAGATAAAGAATAAATATGCTAACTGTTTATGATAGAGGTCATCTCTAATATTAAAAAATGGTCACATTAACCACAATGTACAACCCTTTATGCTCTTGCCACATTTCTCGAAGGTGATTGTACCCACTCTAAACCTGATTTTCTTTTGAAATTTCTATCCTCGATTTTCAGTTAGATACAACGATTCGGTCATTGATCTGCACAGCGCACCCTTGCGTAGTGTACATTCGTTTCTTCAAAAAAAGTTATTTTATTCAACCCTAAGCTGTAGGGCAATTGATTTAAAAATTAACAGAAAGAAGCACCCTGCCTACCTTGTCTCGTTTATTTAGGGGAAGCAACAAAAAAAAATGACCAGTGTTATATGTTGTTTTTCCTCAACAACGAGCTGGTTACCAACTGCAATCGACAAACTTTTTTTTGACAATTCCAAATTATTTTATTTTATTTTTTAATTGGAGAGGCACATTATTGATAAGCTCTTTTCAGTACAACTGCCGGTCAATCAATCTCGTGGGATGAGTTTGTTTGAATGAAGACCAAAATCAAGTCTACCATTCATCAAACCCACTTATACATTGAATGTGCTTCTCCACCATATCTCTGCTGCCCACCCTTCTCAAAGGAGCAGTTAGAAATACTAGTTTTTCTTGAATGTTCTTCTCCACCATATCTCTACCGCCCACCATTCTCAAAGGAGCAGATAGAAATAATAGTTTTTCTTCATTAGTTCCCCTCTAACAGTCAAATTTTCAAATGCGTAACTTGTCAGATGCATAACTCCACCCTACAGTTCAATAATATCATAGTTTCCCATTGTTTAATCTCATTTCCTCGCCTCTCACTTATAAATCCTCAACAACAAATATATAAGCTGCTGCTTCTGAAAATTCAGAACGGGTACTACTCCCTCCGTAAATGCCATGGATCTGCTGAACGACAGATTAATATGGGGTCGAAACTGATTCAAATATATATATCAGAGCCCTCGTTGGATGTTTCTGTTCTTGATTAGAAATAAAAGAAGGCAAGAATGCCAATTTAAAGTGTTTTCCTGCATTTTCTTATTATTGTACTGGCAATACCATGCTTTAGTCAGAAGATAACATTTGGCTTCTCGCAGCCATGTGCTCAGAAAGCTTACGAGGCTATAGTGAAGCTACTCAACTTGCTGGGCAATGTTCATCCACAAAAAAAGGTAAGCCAACCATTATTCCATATGTATTGCTTGAGTTATCAATACCAGCATGTTAATAGCTTACTTCTGGTATGAAATGTGTTTGAGATTGACAAGTATTCATGTTATGCTAAAGTTGAATAAGTTCACGAAGCCTTCCATCAGAACCAACACCTGGCCAAGACCCATTTCTATAACAAAATAAAAACTGATATCTGATTTTTTGGTTCACACGTAAACTTTTTCTGTCTTCTTGTAAATAATAGATAAGGCTGAAATATTCGAAGCCGAGCTGTTGTTTCTGTCTGTTATAATTAGGCATTATTGCCCCAAAATTATTTTGGAAGTTAAAATCTTTTATATACTATTTTATCATGCAGGCGTATCGAGGCACCTTAGTGGATATGCTGATTTTTAATTGTATCAAGCATAATAAGGAATACAGAATATTGGTAACTGTTAAAGACCAGCAGAAAACAGACTACCAGTCAAAACATACAACCACTCCTGGTTATAGATTGATATACAAATATTGCTGCTGAAGAGAAATAGACTAATACGCCATTGAAGATGTGCGTTATGTTTTTTGTTTTTTGGGTAGCGAACCTTTCTTAGGAAAAACGAAATAGGATAGAGATATTCAGAACGATATACATATGCTTTCTATCTATACCGAACAGTCCATCCATCGAACTATGTTAACCACACATATGAATTAAAATTAGCTAGATGCTTTTTTATTTATTTTAATAAGTGTAATGAAAAATGAACTAGATTTATATTAAGGCTAATTAATTGCGAGATGATTGAATCGGATGGTAAGTTAATTGCGGAAATAAAATAAAACAAATGTAAAGTTATTTAGCTTTGTTTTTAATAAGATTGTACAATATAGATATGAGGAATCCTCTTGTCATGGTGTCAAAAATTAAAGTCTTGTTAGACGACTGTTGTTAGTCTCGAAAATTCTTGGTTCACAACTTAATTCACTTTTTGTGGGTGTAGACTTGATTTTCAGGAGTGTAGATTTAAACCTGATGCATAGATCTGAATTATAAGTTTTGAGATTGAATTGGCAGAAAATGGACCATTGGGATTCACTCACCTTGATGTTTTGATGTTTGAATTTGAATAAGGATTGGTTTTTACGAACACCTTTTGAGAACTTGCTAATTTATGAAGGCTATATTCTCCTTAGTTAGACTACTAGTCCTAAATTGATTTAATGGCTTTGGAACAAGGATTGAGTACAAAAAAAAAGCATGTGCAATGGAACTAGGATGATGTTTACTGATTTAATACTTTAGTAACCCTCTAGCTTTTAAAGGAATTTTAGGTTCTCCTTGATTACTTCTAACTAGTTTCAAATTGATTGAATAAATGTTTTTAAATACAACAACATAACACACAGATCAACACAAATATACACTAATCCAACTCACAATGTCTAAATAAGAGGCAAGTTGGTGGGATGTAGTTCAAATTTAAATATTAAAATTTCAAGGTTCAAATTTAGAATTATGAAAATGATTTGGGTGAAGTCTACACCTATGGATATAATATAGGTGGAAAATGAGGTTCTAAGAATCAATACCAATATTTGGGTATGAGTGATGATGGGATTTAGATATGATGATGTCACGAGAAAAATTCACGCAAGAGTATACCATTTGTAGAATAGTTATAGGATAAAGAAAAATCTAATCAAAGTGGTCTCAAAACATAAGGGAAAAGGGAATGGGTATATAATTTTCACCATTACATTTTGCACACATTTTGATGTGTGAGAGAACTACTTGATAGATGCATGTCAAATTGGCATAAGTAGTCAATGTAGAAATTAAATATTTTTAAATGTTCAGGAGGATACAAATCTATGTAAAGTATACATACCATTCTTGAATTACTGTTGTAATTAATGTTTCATTAGGAACATGTAAAAAAAATTAAAATAATGTAAGGAGTAGCATCTATTATAGATTTAAAACTGTTCTTAAAATTTATAATTTTCTTTTAAAATAAATATCATTGAAAATATTAAAAAATAAAAGGATAAGGGTAAGAGATTTCATTTGATATAGAAAATGATAATTCTCTGACCAAGTAGAAATGTAAAAAGACTTTGATCAATTAAACAACAATATTGATAGAGCTCCACTAGACATGGGAATGCCTATGATCTTTCCATTGCAAAACACAATTCAACAAAAGGAATGCTAGTGATAATTTATGCTCCCCCTCTAATTAATTTCATATATAAGATATAAATATTTGGAGGAAAGGAGAAAATATATAATCATGATAAGACATTTAAACATGGACAATGATATCATCATGTGGTAAGTATTTAATAACACATAGAAGATGTGTTCATGAAATTACATATACATGGGAAAGATAAGGTGCACCCAGTGTTTTTGTAATAAAGGCAAGTGACAAGATAACAATAACCATAAATGTTAGATACAAACATTGTAAGAAGAAATGAAATATAAGAAGAACAATAAGGATCATAAACATGTAGGAATGTAAGTATAAGATAAATATGCTAAGAAAATATAAGATCATAAGATATGAACATGATAGCCAAATGAAAACATTTCAATGTCATAAACCTATAGCATAAGATGTAAACATGAGAGGAAGTATGATGCAGAGGTGGGGTGCTAATCTCCTTTCCTATGTCAATACAATGGTTTCTACACAATCTCAGAGGCCAATCACTCAAGCTTCTCCATTTAGCAACTTACACATCAATCTACCCTTGTAGCACTCCAAAACCAGTTTAGGCCAATTTTCACTCAATCTTGCCAAAACACATAACAATTAAAATGTGGATTAAGATACCCTTTTCAGGGTTACACAACATATCAAAGAATCAAGGGTAACTATTTTGGACCAATATGGACTTCCAACACACCTACCTCGTTTTAGGCTTCACAATTAGGCCTATTTTCCAAAGGAACTACCCTTCCAACAATGGATACTCACCCAAAAACCTTGGAAAGTATTAGGTAATGGTTCCAAACCTCATATTTTTATAATTTCTTGCATCTACTAGGAATCTAACCCTTTGCTCCAAGAAACCCTCTCAAGCACTCCTAAAAACAAGGGTTTTAATGGTTTTCATGAAGTCCAAGGCTTAACCAATCTCAAGGACCCCTCAAAAACTCTAAAAAACACCTAAAAAAACTCAAAAAACCATCACATGCCCAATAAATTCACTGGTTTTTATATTCACCACTTAGGTTTCTCATTTTCATGGTGGAAACACCCCTGATCAACACTAGAACTTCACACCCCACTAGGTTTTTTCATTCTCTCAGCCTCCAAAGTGCCTAATTATCTAACTAGGAATTATATGGGACAATACACCAAGCCATAGAGTCAGCATAGTAGGTGGATTGGCAAATGGATCATGGGAAGACCCTCAAACCTTCACTCAGAAAATAGAATAGTCAACAAAGTTTTCTGATCCCACACAAAGAACGATGGATTCTAGGCCTCAAAAGAAAATTTAAGAGAATATAAACACATATATGAAAAACTAATTAATATCTCAATACATCTCAAACCTGCACGGGCCTGTGTTAGGATGAAAAGTTCAGGAAAACCAATGGAAGACAGTGATCAACGTTTGCAAAAATACATTTTCTTATTGAAAACTGAACCAAATCAACCCCTCCTCGGGAGATTACATGAGTACATATATCAATTCCAACATCCAACTATCTCCTAGAACTGACCAAATGCCCTACAACTGAATTTTGAACCACTAATGACCATTGGGGCTCAAGATTATACCTTTTACATAACTGATTAATCAACATCAATACATGTTTTGCAATGTTTTCTCTTTTTGACCCCATACTCATTGAACCTATTAAAAATGGTCTAATGAGACCTTATTTACTTAAGAAACGTGACTTAAAGCCATCCACTATCTACCTAAAACCCCTTGTCAACATGACACACATGGACAACTTGTTACAATGCAACCTATTTCTTCATATTTTGCAACTTCCTTGTTGCATAAAATTTAAAAACCTTCAAATTCACTTCATAGACCTTCAAGATTCCCCCCCTTAGATTCCAAGGTGATGGTTCCCCTGCACCAAAGTAGGATCATAATAAATATAAGTATAATAAGAATGGTATATAAGAGCTATACAATAGAAATGTGGAACATTGTTAGAAATAGATTATATAACCCAAGGAACTTTTTAAGAGAAAATAAAAGTTACATAATCTAGAAAATATAAGAATGCAAACTAGGAATTCAAGAGATTATGCAATGTCGATGTGATAGAATTGAATTAAGAGAATTTTCCAAGATAAAAAGATACAATGCAAAGATGCATGAATAATGATTGCATGCATCAAGGTGCATGTATGCCAAAGTATGGAACAATGCAAGAGAATGAATGGATGAAAATACAAGCTAGGTGGTGAGTTTATATATAACTTAGGAGAGGAGGTAGGTGGAAAATCCAGCCAATAGGAATAAACCAAAAAAGTGGAGATGGACCACCAAAAGTGGAAATTATGGACCACCAAAAGAGGAGGATGCCACCAAAAGTGGAAAGTGGTTCCACCCTTTAAGAAAGGGAACACCTCATCACTTATCTCTTAGTTATCAAATAATAAACTCACTTTATTATCCTAAGAAAGCTTAATTAAGTGTAGGAAAAACTTAGGACTAAGGGAAAATAAATTAAACCACTAGGAAAATAAAACCTACACCAACACCCCCCTTAAGCACAACTTAGGAGGATGTAAAAGATCATGGGTCACAAAAAATGAAGCCATGTTAGGTACCCATGTACATATAAAATCCCCCCCAAAAGAAGAAGAAGTTGCATCCCACAAAAAAAGAAGTATGCCCCCCATAATAGAGAGAAAAATAAAGTGGAAGGACAAAGAATCCCCCCAAAGAGATCCAATGGTAGATGCTCCAAATTGGATGTAGAAGATGGTCCACGATCGTCGAACAACATTCCTCCGCTTAGGAAGAAACAAAACAAAAGGTGTATGTGAGCTATCTCCCCACTCTTGAAAGGAATGTGTAGGAAGAAAACTCAAGTTGTATGGAGTCTTTGAACTTGGCTCAAGTGTCCCAATGTCGATGTTGAAGGCTCCCATAATCAAATCAGGCATTCTAGGCCACACCACTAAAAATGAAAACTCAAAATCTCCTAGAGGCTAATGCAGAACACCATCCAAAGACTCAAATATCTCCTCTAAAGATGTATCCTCCAAATGTTGATCCAAAGTATCCACACTCATGTCAAACTGTGATGAATGATCATGTAGATATTGAACAAGAGGGTCAAAGTGTTCCCTCACAAAAACTAAAGAAGAATCAACTTCATCAAAGAGAAGATGAATATCATCAATAGTGTCGCCCAAATATTTAATATGTGTCTCTATAAACAAGTTTGAAATATCTATCAAGAGATCATCCCAAGCTGAATCTGAAAGAAAATGAATATCCTACTGCAAAGAATCATTGGAAAATTTTAAAGAAGCAACACTAGAATATAAAGTACCAACAATAGATGGAGATGGGGTATTAATGAATTGATCAACCATACAATATGAGGAAACACAAGTCTCAATATCACCCACAATAGCATGGTTCTCCAAGGAAACACCACTTTTAGATGAAGATCCAATGTATCCATACAACTATTGAATGATGGTCCAAGCAGTGAAAGGGCACTCAGTGTGCTATACATGATGTAGAATATCCTCAAAAATAGTAAGACATATTAGTCCATAGACCATGTCATTGTTGTTAAACCTTGCATTCTTCTAATCATAGTCACCTGACTTAGGAACAAGTCCAAGGAGATAGGGCAATAGATCCTACTCAAGGAAATGATTCTTTATCCCTTGTTTCTAGGAAAAATAGTTCTCTAAAGTTAACTTGACAGAAAAAGGATGGAAATAATTTTTTAGAGACATGCTTAACCCCCCCCATTAATGGAACTTTATCTTAGTTTGTGATTTCAAATTGTTTGTATAATCCCCCCAAGATTGATACAAAAAATCCACTTTAAGTGAATACAAAAAGAGAGATCGAGACACCCCCCTTTCCATTAGTATCAGAAATCACCCCCCAATACATTACAATGTTGGCACATTACGATTAGTGCATTTACAAAGCCTTTTCCAAGATACAATGTTCAATAAGCCCACAATGACCAAAGTTATAAATTCTAATACACAATGAACCTAAGATAAAATATGGAAAAATTAGCTCTATATCTATGTAGCTCTCTTCAATACCTTTCCAACTCCTATTCATTTCCAAAAAATAGAACTTCGGGACAAAATTTATGGCTTGTTGAAGAAAAAATGCAACAACAACTTCAACCTACAATACATGATAGAAAATGGAAAATTATTTTTTCAAAAACTTTGTAGATGGAAATTTCTCATCTTCACCTTTCCAACGATATCTCGTTTGTAGAAATAGACATCGTGGTAAAAATTTATGATTTTTAAAAAAAATAGGCCGAATTTTGCCTTCAGTGACAACCCCCTCGCAAAAGAAAATTTTGTCAAAAATCAAATTCATCTAAAATATTTTTTTTTTATATGAGAATAGGGGTTTTTGGGCCTTCTAAACACAATGACAAGGTTTGTTTGGCCCGAAAATGCTTTAGTAAAATGTTGTTCATAGATCTTAGCTTCAAACCGTCATTGGCAACTTTGTCAAATGATCTCCAATTTGGATGAAACAAAAGCCAAATCTGACTTTCTCAAGCCTTTTGGACACGTTGGGACATTAAAAAATGCTGCCAATATAACCAAAAATTCTAATATCACTTGGATCTCATAAAACATATATGCAATATGAAGAGGTTATTAGATCATTGCAAATCTTTTCCGATTCTCTAGATTGTTTAAAACACAAGAGAAGAGCATACAAGAATTTATAAGATATTTACAAGAAAATAGATCTCTTAATCAAGAATATATGAACTTAGGTTTCTAAAATAAAAGCTCTAATACCATGTTAGAAATCTACAGTAGATTGAATACACCAAGAAACTTTTTAAGAGAAAATTAAAGTTACATAAACTGGAAAAACATAAGAATGTAAACTAGGAATCCAAGATATTATAAAATGTCGATGTGAAAAAATTGCATTAAGATATTCCAAGTTGAAAAGATACGATGCAAAGATGAATGAATAATGATTGCATGCATCAAGGTGCATGTATTCCAAAGTATGCAACAATGCAAGAGAATGGATGGATGCAAATACAAGATAGGTAGTGATTTTATAATGAAATTATGAGAGGAGGTAGGTGGAAAATCCAACCAATAGGAATAAACCACAAAAAGTGGAGATGCCCACCAAAAGTGGAAAGTATGGACCACCAAAAGTTGAAAGTGGTTCCACTCTTTAAGGAACGAAATACCTCATCACTTATCTCCTAGTTATTAAATAATAAACTCACTTTATTATCCTAATAAATCTTAATTAAGTGTAGGAAAAACCTTAGACTAAGGGAAAATAAATTAACCCACTAGGAAAATAGAAAACCTACATCAACAAACATAAGAATATAATAAAAAACAAATGATAACCCAATTTGAAAGCATGGAATATAGAAAACAATAAGAGTCATAGTTGTGTAATATAGGTACATACAATAAAATAAGGAAATTTTTGGAACTCTAAACATAGAACATAAGAGGAAATATGATTCGAAAAGGAACCTAGGAAAAATGGAAACCAAAAAGGAAATGTGGGTAAACATAGGAGGAACTTAGAATATGAGTTAAAAATAGAAAAAGAGAAGGCACCTCCAAGTGGGAAAAAATAAAGCATGAAGCATAATATAGAAGGTGAAATAAGAATAGGAGATGCAAAATATACATTCAGGTAAATAAAATTCCATTATGTAAGGGTACACAAGGTAAATGGTAGACTAAGTAAGGAGGATCCTCTATTGGTTTAACTAGAGGATCATCTATTGATTTCTCTTCTATTGCCTTCTATTTCATGATAATGGGTTAAGGAATTTGATCCAAAACATCGATGAAATACTTAATAAAATCCAAAAACATTCCATTCTAGAATTAAAGTAATTAGAATATTCCATTTATTTTCTAATTTACAACATGTGGAGTCTCCTTTAATGTAGTGGATTCTCTAATAATTTTTGGTTTGATACATGCACAATGATCATAATTAGGTGCATCCTCATTTCCCCCAATATCCAAATATGACAATAATGCTAACTTATAATCATAAGGAGAATTGCTAAAACTATGATGATATAAAATAATGTCTTCCAATAAAAACATACTTACATCTATATATACACTTAGACATCGATAGTAGATGAATGATGAGTATTATAATACACTTATATTTTAAAGAGTGGAGGTAGAATGTTAATAAATATATTATTTGAAGTTCAACATAATCTAAGGTGAAATTCATGTTAGTTACAACAAGCACTTGAAATTAGAATATGAAAAATTTAATTGGATCTTTTAATTCTTTCTTACATTTCATTAGATTTACAAACATGTGTCTTCTTAAATTTAATTATATTGGGAAACATGTGTCTTGTATTCAATATTATAATGAAAATTTTTCATGAAAGCACTAGAAAAATATAAAAAAGGAAGCAATAGAAGAATGTAGTAATGAATAAAACTGTGTTAATGCATGATCCCTATACATTATTGGAATGAATCTAGCAAGAAATTGATCTTCATAAAAATAAGGGAAACATATTATTTGGAAGTATATTGTAAATATAGTAACATATCATCTCTACCATCATAATTTGAAATGGAAGGTACAATAAATACACTTGATTACAAGAATAAGTTATGATGTCATATGTTAGAGGATTATACAATATTTGATTGACATGATCTTTTTATTTAAATACCTTCTTATAATCATCACTACACTTTTTATATAGTCAATCCTACAAATCAGGGAATTCAAATAAGATGAAATATCATTCTCAACATGTCCAAGATCCACATGTGTAATAATTTCACTTTTAATAGTGGGAGAGGATGGGAATGCCATATGATCAAAGCTACTAGTATACTATCCTCACATATACCAAGTAAAAATTGTAAATGATCCACATGCTTTTCTTCATCTTCATGTATGTATAAACCATACATTTGTTTAGTAGAAGGTGTATAATAATGTATTACACAATCACTCAAATATATAAAATATGTAAAGGAGGGTCTCCATAAAAAAGTGGTGTATCATGATGCATAGAAAAATCCATGGGATCCATAAAGGAAGGGTCATTAGAAGAGGAATAATAAGAGTCATGAGAAAAATATTATTTAGGATGGATAGTAAATTAAACAATAAAAGAACATGTTAAATCATGGAAGGACATGTATAATAAGTATAAGATGAATTAAACCCTTATTTATATCTATCAATGAAATTATTAGCTGTTGCAATTTTTTTCATTGATGTCAAGAAAGAATTTGTTGTCTAAGTTTATTGTCATTGATGTTAATTGGATTGGCCAAATGCCACTAATCATCAATAAAGTTTATCAACCTTATTTTGTTTACAAGAAAAAATGAAAGCCTCTAATTGATCCCTCCTAAATGGTGTCCCAAAATGTGATTACTTTATCACTTAATGTTAACCAAATTCCTTTGGTGGTTATGAAAGAAAACATAAAATAAATATCTTACTCATTCTTGGATGACCTTGTTAGGATGGTCACCTAACTTGGATAAAGAAAATAAAAATAATATTTTTTTTCTATGTGGCTGAACTACTCTGAGGAAGGTGGCCTATTTTGAGAGGTGACATGAATGCATATAAATACAAGATATTTTTGGAGATTTTAAGGTAAACATATTCAATGAAAATATATTTGAATAAGAGTAGATTTATGTAGAAGATAAGAGTAGAATTTGGAGTAGAATTATGAAGCATATTGGAGAGAATACTTGAGAAGATTTAAGAAGCATGTTTGAGAAGATTTAAAAAGCTTGTTTGAGCATATTTAAGAAGCATGTTTGAGTGAATTTGAGAAGAAATCTATGAGAAGACTTTAAAGAAGTGTATGAGAATATTTTAAAGAAGTTTATGAGAACATCTAAAGGTGATTTGGAGCAGACCTTTAAGGTAGATTTAGATCAATTTTAAGGTATATCTAGAAGAGATTCAAGAGTAGATTTATAAAAAATCATTCATAGTAGATTAATGAACAAAAGTTGTAATAGATTAGTGAGTAAATTCAAGAAAGATTTTGAAGGAGTTTTTGAAGAAGACTATAAATTTCTTGTTAGAGGTTGGTGTATCATTTGAAGAGATTGGTGTATCATACTAAGTTGGTACTTAGTTTTGAGGATTGGCGTTTCCATTGTATTCGTGCCTATAAAATATTATAAGAGATTGGTGTAAAATATAGGTTGGTGCCTACAAATTTTGTAAAGATAATTTTATATAAGCACTATTTTTCCATGGTTTTCTCCCATAAGGGTTTCCTTATAAACCAGGTGTTGTTATTATTGATATTGTGCAATTGATTTTATTGCGATTGTTAAGTTGAAAAAGTAAAAGGTTGTATTATAATGATCGATCCTCCCTCTTAGTATAATCATGTGATCATCAATTGGTATCAGAGTGGGTTCCTCCAAAGATAGCATAACTTCTTGATGGTAGATCTCAAGAGCACACATGGAAGGTGAAGACAAATTTTTGAGTGAAAGAAAAGAAGAGATGATTTAGAAGAGGAAGGGTATGATGATTATGAAGGAGAAGTTGATTTGAAATAGGAACTTATTTGTGCCCTAAGTGAAATCAATCAAGTTTCTTAGGAAGAAGAATTTAAAACAAAAGCTCTAGATTCAGAATTATGAAGAAGAGGATCGTGATTCAAAGGAAAATTTATCACAAAGTATTTAAGAGTCCAAATAGATGATCATCAACCTCAAGATGCAACTTGAAGAAGAAAGAATAATAGAGGAAGAGGCAAGAATTCAATTAAAGGTGGAAGAATAATATTGTGAGATGCATGAGAACTTGAAATTGTTTCATTGAGAAAGGAACTAGAAGAAAAAACCGCTAAGTTGAACAAAAACCTCAATTTTGAGAAGAGTATCGAGATCTTAGAGGGTATTATCAAGGGGTATAGGTTACCATCCATAAAGAAAAATCTTTGTTATAGAGAAAAGGAAGATCAAATTTCCAAAGAAGATCACAAAGAACCTCTCAAGAAGGAAAATGAAGTAAAGTTAAAATACTTTACAAATGCTCTCTAAAGTTCCATCAAGAGTGGAAGGAACATGAGGAAAGAGAGTCAAGTTCCAAGCACTCCTCCAAAGGTTAACAAGGAAAAATTCAAAAATTCCTTTCTTTTGAGGTATGCACATATGACCAACATCTGAAACGAAAGAAAAGAGGTGAAACAAAATGAATTAACAAAATGGTTGACCTATTTGCACTTGTAATTTCATTCAATATGAGGGTTATGATTCTTAAATGAGTTACAAAAATTAAACTTAACTGATATAGAAATCAAAAGACAAGTTTTAAGAGGGCTAAATGCTATGTACCTATTGTAAAAAGTAATTTTTCGGGCATCACTAAGGACTCATTCTCCCTATGGAGAATGGATTCTAGCTAGGGCTTTGCTAAAATGGTTTATGGGTTCTGTTCTTCAATTTCTGTACGTCCAAATCCTAGTTAGGCATTGTTGAAAAGCCAAAAAAAAATCTTGTAGCTCAATTTTTCCTGATTTGATAACTTTCTTAGCAACTTTGAAATTTTTTTCAATTTTTCTCTCCAAATGATCTTCAACCTAAATTTTAAAATCACACATCAAAGGAGGGAATTTTTTTTTTTGTTAGGGAATATGGGTTTTCCTTGGTCAAACCCCATTTTGGTAATTAAACCTTGAAATAAAATAATGCATAAAGGAATAATGAATGAACAAATATAATGTCACAACTCACCACACCTTAATTGAAACCTTGGATAACAAATCCGCAATGAAGTGACCTCAATGTATGTAGATCTTCATCTTGAACCTTGATTAAAAAGAATGCCTTGAATATTCTTGATAGATCTTCAATGCTACATCAACAAATTAGCTCAACAACATGCATGATGCAGTATATCTTTGACATGATGATATGATCCTTGATTGTTGTAATAATCTTCAATAATTCTACCCTTGAATGCCTTAGAAATGCTCTTGAATACTATTGATCTCATAAACATGCTATTAGGATGTTTTCATAAACAATCTTAGATTTATTAGATGAAACTTAGTGAAATAGCCTTGTATTTATACATATTTTATCATTAAATCCTAAAATTCAAATAACACAAGCTGACATCAAATCTAGGATTTCAAATCATTAAAATACCGCCAAAAAAATATCCCAAGGGGGGGGTTCCTAGGTCTAAGTGAGGACCCATTTTCCATTTGGAAAATGGGTCCCAACTCACTTAGCTAGGTCACACTTCAAGGATTGTGAAATGTTATGTGAAAATAGGGTCCTAAGACCTAGAGAGGACCCATTCACCAGGTGACGAATGGGTCCTAGGTCACTAACCTATGACACACACCTTCTAAAATTAAGTGTTGTATAATATCATTTATGAATGTCAGGTTTCATACCTCAGAATTTGCAATTAATTAGGCTTGGATTTGAATTAAAGGGGCCAATTAAGCTCAATTAATTAATAAAGCCCTAGATTAGTGTGAAAGTGTAAAGATACACTTTATAACACCCTAAATAAGGCACACTTAAGTTAATTTTATTAAAGGGGGCCTAAACTTAATGTGAATGTGTAAAACTCATTACAACACTAAATCAAGGACACATTAAGTTCATTTTAATATTAATTATTCATTACCAAACTAAGGAAAAAGGGATACTTTTTTCGTTACTAAATTTTTCCCTCACTTTTAGTGAGAGTATGAACCCATGTCAAACTCTTACTAAAATAGAAATTTAAGACACTTATGTATGCAACAATGACAAAGATACACAATCATGTAACATCAAATAACAAGAATAATAGGGAGCAGATAAAGTGTTAACTGTCTAATGTGATGTGAAACACATCTCAGCTAGTTTTCCAAGAGAAGGGGGGAGGATCAAGCCTTAACTATCCAACACAATGTGGAACACATCTCAACAATTTTTCCAAAGAATGTTCACAAGTAGAACTCGATGTCCACTATGCAAATGATGTCGAATCTCACTCTAGGGTAGTGAAACCTCAAGCCATCCACTAGGTGAGTTTCCCCTAGGAAGGTGACTTAGTGAGAAAGTCATGCCTTTGTGTTGGCTCTCACTGTACTTACCATACAAAATCTATCCCTTTGATAACTCTGATAGGGCGCCACTCATATTCCTATTTCATTCTTAACAAGTTGTGTTATGCTAAGGACCTATGCACATGACAAGGCTCCACAAGCAAGCAAGGTGTGTTATGCTAGGTGGCCTTGAATTAGGCTTTTGAGTTTCACAAGTTTGGTAAGATGTATTATGCCAAAAACTTATGAAAATTATGTATATAGGTTTTTGTTCAAAGGGATTTTACTTCATTCGTTTAAGGTATTTTTCTTAGGGATCATCATTCCTAATGTATCTAAGAGAGTAAAAATCAATAGTAAAAGATTCATAACTTAGGGAATGTAGTGTGTCACACCAATACTAAGAGAAAATTCATACACTAAGAAATATTTCACTCTTGGAGGACATCAAACCCAATGACACCACCAAGAAAAGGATGCATCACAAGATAAAAGAAAATTTCACCATGAAACATGAAAAATATCAAAAGATATGATCAATGTATGCCCCCAATTTAAAGGAGTTGTTAACACCATTGCTACGAGAAATTTCTTTAAAGTAACCAATGTTTAATCATAAGACATAAGAGCTTTCCTCGAAAAATCCTATACCAAATCATATGTTTCCGAAATAAAGCCACGTCATGAAAAAGGTGGAGGGGTTTCCCCCAAAAATATATAAGGGATCTATGGATTCAGGGTTAGTATATCTTTGCTACAATATTGTCATAGATCTCAAAAATGTCATCATTCCCTAAATACTCATAGAACTGGAATAATAAAAAATAGAGAGTGAAAACAAAGAAAAATCCTTTTGTGTCACCATGGAAAGACCTGAATGTCTTGACGCCTTGCGACATCCCTAAAAGGAAAAAAAAAGACAAGTGAAAAAGGTAAAAATGTTATGATATAGAGAAGAATGTAGATACAATTAGAGGAATGAAAAAAGAGAGAGAGAGAGAGAGAGAGAGAGAGAGAGAGAGAGAGAGAGAGAGAGAGAGAGAGAGAGAGAGAGAGAGAGAGATCAAATGAAACAACATGGGGGATCAAATTACACACATGTAATCACATAAAGAAACATGTAAATGAAACAATGTAAAATACTAGTAAGGCACATGCAAGTCAACCTATAGCAGGTCATCCACATCCTAATCTTGTTCGGTTGTTGTATACTGAAGGTAGAAAACTAGCCAAAGGGACAACATTAAGTGTCGAACTAGGAAGCATACCAAGTTCAACACCCTTCTTAGGGGAATTATTATTTAAGCTTGTAGAAGAGGAAAACAATGAACTCAACTTGTTATGCACTTGTTCATCAATCTTTGTAATATCAATGTCATCATCTAGATTAATCACAAAAGGAGGTCAAATGATAATGTCTCTAGAAGGTTCTTTTTTATGTTGCGGAAAGGTTATAGAGTTATTATGCATTGCTTCAGGTAAGTTCAGATTTTGATTTTTTATGTTGTTCTTTTCTTCTTTAGTTTGTAACATATGAGCAATAGCACAATGTCTACACCTATGCTCTCTAGCATTTTGATTTTGTTTCAATCTGTTGTCAATTTACATTTGTACATAAGAGCGGGTTTGTCAATCATAGGCTTATTTTCTTCCCTTGGGGGAGGAACGAAAGGAACCCTAAGAGGTTGTTCAACCACTTTCTCTTTAGCTTTATAAACTTGTTTGATTTTAGGAGGCACAACAAGATTTTTTTGGATATCTTGTGGTCTCTTATAGGAAAGGGTAGGGGGATTTGTCATAGGTTGCTCTTGGATATTTGGAAGGGATTATGGTTCAATCATAGTTTCATCAAGTATAGGTGGCTCAATCATGAGTTGAGGCATGTTTCTAAGGGATAATTCTTGTTTAGTTGAAAAATGGATGCTTTATGGTTTAGAATATAGAACATCACTTTTCTCCAATTAACATTCAAGGATGCCCTAGAGATCTCAACCCCAAAGTGGAATAAAGGTAAGATATTTACTAAGGGACTATCCTAGGGTCTGATTAATGACTAATGAGGGGTTCACCACCAAGTTAAGACTTGGACAAGACAATGAAATGCAAGATGAAATATAAAACCCTAATATGATGAAAACTTGAATCAAATGACCTATAAATGCATATAAAATAGAATAAAAAACTATAAGATTAAATGTGTGCACCTAGAAACTTGAAGATAACTAGAAGAAGTCTTGAAATGCTAGAAATTCTGGATTCTTGACCTACTAGTACTCATTCACCATTTTGAGCAAATAAGTGGGTATGTGTAGGATCATGATGAGCCAAAAGCAGATGATATGTAAGTGATATGATGGTCCATGTGGTTGACAACTTTTTATTTACCCAAAATTGATGAAACAAAAGAGGGTTTTTAAAAGAGATTCTTAGTTTTCCACCAATATAAATTATTCTTTACTTTTAATTTAATAAATAATTATTATTCATTTTCTATTTGAATTACGACTAAAGTCCTGATTAATAGGTTGATTGAAAAACATCTATAGCTTTCAAATGGTATCACATTTTTTGAATCCAAAACATGCGTCACATTCTATGCTTTGAATACTATAGGATTAAAAAAAAAAAAAATGAATTTCATGAAGTTTTGACCAAGTTAAGGTGGTCAGACATATGAGTTTTTATATTTTCTAAAAGTTGTAATAAAAAATTCATAATTAATTATTTACTTGGAATTTTTTTATAAAAAAATATGCATCACATCAAGACATGAGTCCTCTACTTATATCTAAAATCTTATAAAAAAATATTATCATTTTATTGTGGTTAGGGTGGTCAGATAAACACCTACTTATTTTTTCGCTGAAATTTAAGTAGTATTGCATCGAAATTTCAATTTTTTACCAAATAGATTTTAAAAATAATAAACCTAGTAGTTTAGAAACTATATTCAATTTTCTACAGATTCCATTTTTATATTTTTTTGAAATAATATAAATAACCTATTCAAAATTTTACATCAAGTTGCCTAACTCCGATTTTCTGAATTTTCATCACCACTTAAGGGCCATTTTTTCCATGATGATCCTACACATACCCAAGTCCCAGTTTTATATTTTTGCATAGAAGCAGGTTTTAGACAAAAGGGTATCTAAATTTGTAATTTTTTTTTTAAAACACCTACAGTGGAACTCATTCGCCACAAGTGATGAATGAGCCTGGTTTGGATTTTTCGGAACTTCAAGGTCTGAATATGGTCTTCACTATCTGCTCTTTCTTTTCCCCTTTATTTTCAGATTTGAAACCTTAATTTTCAAGACTATAAGTGACTTTTTGTGAAGATGACAACCTTGCAATTGAGGAGACAATTCCAACAACTTTCTCCAATCTTGTAACCTAGTCTTCAATGATCTTTCAAGCTCCAAGACACATAGATCTGCAATCCCACATGTAAAGAGGAGAAAACTTGTTGATTGTTAGGGAATAGGGGTTTTCCTTGGTCAAACCCCTTTTAGGTAATTAAACCAAATAATGAAATGTAGGACATGAAACATGAAAAATGGTACCTTGAATGATGCCTTGTAAATGATGTCTTGTAAATTTACAACTCAACATGAAATGGCCATGAAGGATGTAGATCTTGATCTTGATAATAGGCGTAGAACAATGCTTGATCTTGGATCTTCAATGCTACATCACAAAACTAGATCAATAACATGCTTGATGCTTGATATTCTTGACATGATGAAAAATCTTGAATTTCTGCATGAATTGATGAATAATTCTTCCCTTGAATGCCTTAAAAATGATCTTGTAAACACTTGAATGCTCTTGTGAACTCAAAATTGCTATAGTAATGATCTCACAAAATTATTAGGTGAAAATGAGTGAAAGAACCTTGTATTTATACTTAATTATGCAAGAATTCCTGAAATTACAACACTACAAGGTGACATCAGATCTAGGAGAATAGAATCCTTCCATAATTTTGAATTAATTTTGGTTTTGAGCTAAACGAGACTCATTCACCCAAGATGGCGAATGAGTCCCATTAGGCATAATGTATGGGACAAAAATTCAAAAGTTCTTAGAAAGGTGTGAAATCATGTTTGGGACCCAATAATCTAGTTGGGACTCATTCACTCAAGGTGGCGAATGAGTCCCAGATCACTAAATCTGGGCCACACAAGCCAAAAGACCTGAATCATGATTGGGTAATGATTAATGTCAGGATTACCCTCAAAATTATACATTAATTAAGGTGTGTGGATGTAATTTAAGGCCAATTAAAGCATAATAAAGCCCAATTATTAAATAAAAACCTTAGAGAAGTGTGAAAGTGTGTTACAACACTTTACAACACCCAAGGAAAGGCATTAATTAATCACATTTTTCTTTAAATCCTAGAAAAGTGTGAAAGTGGGCTACAACACTTTACAACACCTTTACAAGGCATAATTTAAATGTATTTTATTTAGTTTCCAAGGGCCCAAGACCTAGTGTGAATGTGTCAAACACAATACAACACTAAATCAAGGTAACTTTTAAGCTAAATTTAACAAGAAGGAGCTAAAACAATGTGAAAATGTCATCGATGACATTTTTTGACACTACAATTATGTTATGCACTTCGCCTTTAAATTTTGATATGATTTGAAAAAGTAGTCCTCACGAGGTCTAATAGGTTCAATAGGCTCAAGCCAAATGAAACGCAATGAAAAATTCCCACGAGAAGACACAGGATTAAAGCCACTATGATGCATGATTTCATTACCAAAGGGAAAATTTAACCATTTATGCACAACTGATGAGATGCCATTCATAGAGAAAATACATGGATAGCCTAACTTCACATGAAATTGGTTCGATGATGGAATGATGGTGAATGAGACACTTAATGTTTTTGGTCTAACTTTTAAAGGGAGATTTATCGATCCCATCGTAGGACAAGAAAAACCATTATGCATTTTAATCCATGCTTTCAATTTATCATATGCATCTTGATAGAGTTCATGCACAAATAGGAATTATTCAGTGATCATGTTCTCTACACAAACAAAATGAATTAATATCCCATTAGTAGACTTGTCATTGATTCTTCCATCTATGTAAAGAGGACCATCGGGTGTATGTTTAAGTATGTCTTTTTGTCAGAAAGCAATATCAAGAGGAATTTTGGTTGAGGCCTTATGAGGTTTAGCTTCAATAAATGCTACAAATTTAACTGTTTCGTTCGTATTTTCATCTTTTATTTTTTCATCATCTATATCAACATTCATCACATCATTCTTTATTTTACTAGATTTGAAAAATTAAATAATATATTTTGGCATGGGATTTATAAATATTTGTAAATTTTAGTTAGGAGGAGCTACAAATTTATTACCTTGATCATTCACACCTCGAATTAGAAGATGATTAGAATTAATGAGTTCTTGCACAAGATGTTTAAGATGCTTACAATATTTTGTATCATTTCCATTTTGTCAGTGGTAATGGAAATAAGAGTTTGGTCTATAGCCCATGGGTAATGGTTTATTAGGATCAGGACCTCTGATAAGAGGTAAGGAAAGAATATTCTTTTTTATGAGCTATAGCATGATATTGTGAAGGGTATTGGTTAGGGGAGTAACTTTTCTATTCCCATCCCTAAAGGAAAAATGATTTGTCATATTTATAGCAGCCACATGGTTATCAAATTGTTGATTTGGTTGAGGGGAATTAAGTTGTAAAAAGACCCTAATTTGTTTCTTGAAAGGTTGGTAACTATTTTGAGATGCAGATTCAGACTTTTCAGGATGGTTAGAAATATTTTTTACATCACGACTATAAGCCAAATTTTGATAGTCACGAAGGGATGCACATAACTATGTGAAGGATGAGAATTTTAACATCTCAAGTTTGGTTTGGAATTTGATTTGTAAATTGGCAATAAACATTCGTTGATGCTCAAAATTAGGAATCTTAATGTTTATTTATGAATAAAGTGTTTGGTATCTCGCTATGAAATCAGACACTTTCTTATCATCCTTTTGTTTGCATGCCATTAAATCAGCTAGGGTCATCTTGGGACCCATGTGAATGTGGAAGTGAATGTAAAAGGCATCAAAATGCTCATTGAATGAACCAATTAAATTATTCGGTAAGGAAGAAAACCATTCTAAACCAGTATCCTTTAATGATCTAGGGAAGAGTTTAGCCAAGAGCTTATTTTCAAAGATGAAATCACTACTTAGGGATATATAAGTAGAAACATGGTTAATAGGATCTCCTTTCCCACCATATTTCTCAAATCTAGGAATTTATATACCTTGTGGCATTGGTTTTCTTAATATCTCTAGGGATAATGGGTTGGTTTTGATGTATTATGAAGGTTTACCATTATTTTGTTGAGTGAGTATTGTGACTTATTGTTGAATGGATGAAACACTTTGCATAAGTGTGTTAAGGAAAACATCATTGTTATTACTATAAGGCGGAGGGGAATAAGGTGAACCAAAATGATTAACCTATTTTCACTTGTAATTTCATTCAATATGAGGGTTATGGGTATGTGCAGGATCATGATGGGCTAAAAAGTGGTGATATCTAAGTGATATGATGACCCATGTGGCTAGCGACCTTTTTTTTACCCAAAATTGATGAAACGAAAAGGGTTTTTAAAGGAGATTCTCAGATTTCCACCAATATAAATTATTTTTTACTTTGAACTTAAAAAATAATTATTATTCATTTTCTATTTGAATTATGACTAAAGTCCTACTTGATAGGTTGGTTGAAAAACATCTATAACTTTCAAATGGTATCACATTTTTTGAATCCAAAACATGTGACACATTCTATGCATCAAATACTATAGGATTAAAAAAAATTGAATTTCACGAAGTTTCGACCAAGTTAAGGTGGTTAGACATACGAGTTTTTATATTTTTTAAAATTTCTAATAAAAAAATCATAATTAATTATTTACTTGGAAAAAAATTATAAACTAATATGCATGACACTGGGACATGATTCCCCTACTTATATATAAAATATTATAAAAAAATATTATCATTTTATTGTGGTTAGGGTGGTTATATAGACACCTACTTCTTATTTTTTCCCTAAAATTTCAAATTTTCCCCAAATAGATTTTTATTTTTTAAAAATAAACCTAGTATTTTAGAAACTACATTCAATTTGATACAGATTCTATTGTTACATATTTTTTAAATAATATAGATAAATTATTCAAATCTTTACGTCAAGTTGCCTAACTCTAATTTTCTGAATTTTATTGCCACTTAAGGGCATGTTTTTTCCATGATGATCCTACACATACCCTTATGATGCATAAATAAATTACATAAATTAAACTTAACTGATACAAAAATCAAAAGGTAAGTTTTAAGAGGATTAAATGTTTTGTACCTGTTGCTAAAAGTGCTTTTTCAAGCTTCACTGAGGACTTATTCGCCCTATGAAAAATGGGTCCTAGCTAGGGCTCTAGAAAAATGGTAATTTTTATTCCTATATATGGTAAACTCTAGTAAATAAAAATTATTTCATTTTAAGGGCACTTCATTCAAATTATCATATTACAGGTTAGAGGAGTTTGTTTTTTATGTCACTTGTTGCATTAGATTCGTAATTTCACTCCCAGTCTCATCACATGTCTACCACTATGTGGTATGGTACTTGGAAATACCCTATGATATGAAAACCATAACAATGCAAGTTGGTATAAATATTGGATCAAGATCACCTTCCCGAGTGGGTCAACCACAATCTTAAATTTAAATATTAGGTGAACCCGACATGAATTAACAAAATGATTAAATTATTTTCGCTTGTAATTTTATTCAATATGAGGGTTATGATGCATAAATGAGTTACACAAATTAAAATTAACTAATATAGCAATCAAAAGGCAAGTTTTAAGAGGGTTAAATGTTGTGTACCTTCTGTAAAAAGTGCTTTTTTGGGCCTCACTGATGACTCATTCGCCCTATGGTGAATGGGTCCTAGGTAGGGTTTTGGAAAAATGGTTTTTGGGTTTTGTTCTTCAATGTTTGCAATTATAGATCCTATTCGGACACTATTAGAAAGCCAAAAATAAATCTTGTAGCTTAGTTTCCATGATTTTACAACTTTCTTAGCAACTTAAAAGACAACTTTGACAACTTTGGAAAATTTTCTCTCCAAATGATCTTCAAACTAAAACTTGCAATCACACATTAAAGGAGAGAAAAAATGTTTTGTTAGGGAATAGGGGTTTTCTTTGGTAAAACCCCATTTTGGTAGTTAAACCTTGAAATGAAATAATGCAAAAAGGAATGATGAATGAAAAAATACAATGTCTCAACTTACCACACCTTAATTGAAACCTTGGATAACAAATCTGTAATGAAGTGGCCTCAATGGATGTAGATCTTGATCTTGAACCTTGTTTAGAAACAATTTCTTGAATATGCTTGATAGATCTTCAATGCTACATCAGCACATTATCTCATCAACATGCATGATGCACTATATATTTGACATGATGACATTATTCTTCATTTCTGCAAGAATCTTCAATAGTTCTATCCTTGAATTCCTTAGAAATGCTCTCAAATTTTCTTGATCTCATAAAATTTTCTATTAGGATGCTTGCATAAAAATTCTTATATTTCTTAGATGAAATATAGTGAAATATCCTTGTATTTATACATGTCTTATCATCATTAGCTCATCAACATGCATGATGAACTATATCTTTGACATGATGACATGATTCTTCATTGCTGCAATAATCTTCAATAATTCTATCCTTGAATTCCTTAGAAATGCTCTCGAATTTTCTTGATCTCATAAAATTTCTATTAGGATGCTTGCATAAAAATTCATAGATTTCTTAGATGAAAGTTAGTGAAATATCCTTGTATTTATACATGTCTTATCATTAAATCCTAAAATTCAAATAACAAAAGATGGCATCAAATATAGGATTTGAAATAATTAAAATACCACAAAAAACATATCCCAAGGGGTGGTGCTAGGTCTAAGTGAGGACCCATTCACCATGTGGTGAAGGGGTCTTAGCTCACTTAGCTAGGACACTTCAGGGATTGTGAAGGACCTAGTGAGGACCCATTTTCTAGGTGGAAAATAAGTCATATGCCATTAACCTTGGAAACAAACCTAAAATTAACTGTTGTGTAATATCATTTATGAATGTCGGGTTTCATCCCTCAAAATTTGTAATTAATTAGGTTTCAATTTGAACTAAAGGGGTCAATTAAGCTCAATAAATTAATAAAGCTCTAAATTAGTGTGAAAATTTAAATATATTCTTTACAACACCCTAAATAAGGCATAATTATTTCTATTTTATTAAAATGGGCCCTAAACTTAATGTGAATGTGTAAAACACATTATAACACTAAATTAAGATTAAGTTCATTTTATTATTAATTATTCATTCCCAAACTAAGGAAAAAGGGATAATTTTTCCATTACTATATTTTTCCCCCACTTTAGCAAAGTATGAACCCATGTCAAAACCACACTAAAATAGACATTTAAGACATTTATGTATGCAACAATGACAAAACCACACAATCATACAACATCAAATACCAAGAAGAAAAGGGCAGTGTATCAAGCCTTAATTGTCCAACATGATGCATGGAACACATCTTAGTTTTTTGTCCAACGTGATGTAAAAAATGTCTGATTTGTTTGTCCAAAGAATGTTCACAAGAAAAACTCAATGTCCACTATGCCCATGATGTGTGAACTCACTCCGGGGCAGTGGAACCTCAAGTCATCCACTAGGTGATTATCGCCGAGGAAGGTGGCTTAGTGAGAAATTCATGCCTCTATGTCGACTCTCACTGTACTTACCATACCAAAGCTATCCCTCTGATAACTCTGATAGGATTCCACTCACATTCATGTTTCATTCTTAACAAGCTTTGTGTTATGTAAAAAACCTATGCACATGGTAAGGCTCCATAGGAAAGAAACATGTGCTATGCTAGGTGGCCTTGAATTAAGGTTCTGAGCTTTACAAGGTCAAAAAGTTGTATTATGCCTTGAAATACTTATGAAAATTATGTATATAGGTTTTTTTAAAGATATTTCACTTTGTTCATGTAAGGTATTCTTCTTAGGGATCATCATTCCTAATGTCTCCAAGAGAGGACAAATCAAGAGTAAAAGACTCACAACTTAGGGAATGTATTGTGTCACATCACCACTAAGAGGAAACTTGTACGCTAAGAAATATCACACTCTTGGATGACATCAAACCCAATGACACCACCAAGAAAAGGATGCATCACAAGAAAAAGAAAATCACACCATGAAACATGCAAAATATCGAAAGATATCATCGATGTATGTCCCCACTTTAAAGTGGTTGCTAACCCCTTGTTGTGAGCAATTTATTTAAAGTAGCCAATGTTTACTCCTAAAAGGATGAATTTTGTTTGGATTTCTATACTTGGGAGACAAAATAACAAAATTCAAACACTCTCATTTTAGGATAACCCTAGAGATCTCAATCTAATGAAGAAGTGAGAAAGAGATCTACCAATAGGGCTATCCTAGGGATGATTGTAAACTAATGAGGGGTTTACCACCAAACTACGGCTTAGAAAGAAAAATACAATGCAAATCAAAATGCTAAAACCTAGTATGATGCAATCTTTAACTAAATGACCTAAAAATTCATATAAATTAGAATAGAGAGGTAAGATCTCAGAAGTATGCACCTAGAAACCTGAAGAAGTTTGTAATGAGCTCTGAATTGCTAGAAATTCTAAAATTTTGGCACACTAGGACTCATACTCCAGTCTGGGTGTATCAATCCCAGATTAGGATTTCTCATCCAAGACAGGTTTTTGAAAAAAGGGTACATCTAAAATTGCAAAAGATCTAGAAAAATTCTTGTAGTGGGACTCATACGCAATTTCTGGTGTATTAGTCATGTTTCACTTTTTTAGGAATTTAGCTTTCATATTTTCACTTCAAAACCTGCTCTTTCCTTCCAAACTGATTTTTGGATCCAAATTTGTAAAAATACTTGCAAAATAGAATATATACTTGATTTGATTATGGGGGGTTTGCCTCAGTCAAACCCCTAGTTCTGTAATTAAACCTTGATTCAGACAATGAAACTTGGATGCAAATGTGAACATAAACCTTAACCTTAAACGTGTCTAAGATTAGGAAATCAAAAATGTAATGCAACCCTATTCTAATGTGTAAGAATGATATGCATGCATTAATATTGAATGCAATGACTCAATTTGAGAGATCTCTAATCACCCAAATGAGCCCTAATGATGCTTGTACCTTCCTTCGGTTGAATGTAGAGTGATAATGCAAGATGGAATCACTTATGAAATAAGTCAGTAGGCTTGGCTTGATGGCTAGTTGCATCTCCCCAACCTAAAATCCATCATGATTCACCATAGAAAGCCATGATCGACCCTTTACAATGCTAGATCTTGAATGGAAGTTAGCTTGAAAACCTACAAGAACATAATAATGCTACTCCAAATCTTCAACTTTGTTGATTACTTTCTCTTGAATGCTATTGTGAAGAGTAATTGAAGACTCTTGAATGCTTGGACCTTGAAATTGCTCTTGAAAATGCTTGCTTAGATGAAATAATGACTTAGAAGTGTTCTTATATAGGCATTGTTATAATTGGCTATGGTTGCCAAGACCTTGAGACCAAATGGAAAGCATAAAAAGAGAGGGAATAGAATACGGCAAGAATAAACTGTATTCTCATCAATATGATTCAATGATATGATTGTGATTGCATAAATGAGAGACCCCTTGGTTATATATCCAAGGTGAGATACAAGATGTCATAGGATTATGACAAGTGTCTTAATCATATGATACGAGACAGCTAATCACAACTACTAAGGTCACATGTAGTAGTTGTTAAAAGATAAGATAGCAACTAATGACAACTAACATAGTCTTCTAGAAAGATCCCTTTCTATGACCTAAGTAAACTTAACATGTGTAAATAAGTTCCCTAGTAATGAATTAACTAGGTACAAGACTTTATTTACACCAACAACCCCCCTTAAGTGCAACTTAGGAAGTAGTAGATTATTATGAAAATGACACAAAGATGGATCTTGGCTACTAGGCCATGTTAGGTACCCATGTACATATGCAATGTAATCTCTCACAAATGGAGAAAAGGAGAAAACTTAGTGGGAAAAAACTCCTCCCCAAAAGAGAGATGAAATACAAAAAATAAAATGCTCTCAATGATGCATGAGAAGGTAAAAACCCCATGTGAGGAAAAAGACCCCCCCATAAGAGAGAATTAGAAGAGAGATAAGGCAACCCCCCCTCAATGTTGAGTCTCTTGCAATGATGGTAGAAGCTCGATATTGAATGTTGAAGATGTTCCACTCTCGTCAAACAACGTTCCTCCCCTTAGGAAGAAACAAAACCAAGATAGTATGCAAGATGTTAGGAATATGGATGATGTATGATGTCTTTGAAGCATTCTCAAGTGTCTCCATGTCGATGTCGAAAGCTGCCACACTCCAAACAGGTGTTCTAGGCCACACTATTGAAGAAGAAAATCCAACATCTAGTAGAGATGAATGTAGAGCATGATCCAAAGACAAGGATATCCCCTCTGAAGACAAATAATTCTACTCTAAATGTTGTCCAAAAGTATCCACTCATGCCAAACTGTGAAGAATGATCATGTAGAGAATGAACAAGAGGGCCAAGGTGTTCCCTCATAACAACTAAAGAAGAATATTCTCAATAAAAGAGAAGATGAATGCTATTGATGATGTCCCCCAAATATGCAATATGAGACTCCACAAACAAGTCTAAAATACCTGTCAAGAAGCCATCCAAAGTAGCCAAATTTGAAAGACAATCTGGATCCTACTACACTGAATCACAAGAAGCCATATTTGTAGCAATACGAGCATCATCAATGGCAACAATAGATGGAGGAGATAAAATTCATGGCTAAAGATCTGGATCTGATGTGAGAACGCTTAAGTTCAAGAAGCCAAATGTATCCTCTGAAAAATGGTTCATATGATCAAAAACCAAAGGAATAATGTCACCATCAGAAGCAAAATATGCAAAGGTATACAACCGAGATGAATGATCAACCATCCTAGTAGAAATGATCTCTCTAGTCTCCAAGTATCGAATGATGATTGAATTAGGTGTGAACTCCACAGTCCTCCCATCTCCACCATGTGTAATCTAATATATGGAAAGAAGATTGTTCATCAAATGAGGAACACACAAGACATCCCGGAAGGTGTTGTCCCCAAAACTAATAGATCCCTTCCCAATTACACTCATGTATGTATTGTTTCCCATCAAGATAGGAGACATAGTACAAGGTTGAAATAAAGAGAATATAGACTATGAAGATGCCATATGATTAGATTCTCCTGAATCTAGAAGCCATATCCCTTATCCTGGATCTAAAAAAGCACAAAGAGCTTGTCCTTTATATCCTGATGTAGAAGCCATATTAGCTTGACATTTGTCCTTTTTAGATTGTTTTGAAGGAGGAGATTCAAACATTCTAGAAGGAAAATCAATGCGATTATTTTTGAGAAGATTATTGAACTCATCAATATCCTTCTTATAACAATAATGTTCTTGATGTCCTTCCTGCAATATGCACAAAAAGGCCTCTCCTTCTTAGATGTTTTCTCTTTTGAATATGAATCTTTATGTTCTATGGAATTTGATGTGGATTGTGTGTTCTTCTTAGGCTTGTTATTTTTCTTTTCTTTTCCACTTGAATACTTCTCATCTTTTGCAACCAAGGCATGTGATTTTGAAGATTTCAAATAACCCATTTGAATAAGTTTATCTTGTTCCCTAGTGAGTTGCATAGAAAAACATTCAAAGGAAGGCATCTTAAACGCACTCTCAAAGGAATTATTTGTAGCATAGAAAGTAGACACAAACACTGAATATTTAGGTCCTAGCTTTGAAATAACACTTAACACCAATTGTGTATCTGATTTCACAATTTTACAATCCTTCAATTGTGTTCTTAGTGACTTGAATTTGGTGATGAAGTCTTGTATCTTTTCAAAATTACATGGATTGAGACTGATTAATTCATTCTCCAACAAATGTCCTTGAATTTCATCTATTTTCCCAAATAAGTTTGATAATGCATTCCACATAGCCATAGGTGTATCCAAGTGCTCAATGTGAAACAATAACTCAAGAGATACATACAAGCACAAATAGCCAATGGATTCTTCACAACTATTCAACCACTTATTATTTTTAGCTTCATCATATTTTGGTTCACCAATAAGGCCATGAACTATCCTAAACAATCTTTATACTCTTAGCAATTTATTCATTTCAGATTTCTATTTAGGATAGTTGCAAGGTGTTAGAAGTGGGATTGTAGTTGGCTCCATGATGAAACAAGAACACAAATCAAGAGGAATGCAACAAAAACCACAAGAATAATCCCCCCCAAATTCACTCAATCAAAGAACCCCCCAAAAATATATGAGCTTGGCACTTTATGATTAGTGCAGTTACAATTGTCACTTTCCGAAAATAGTGAAGTAGACTTTGATCTTGGTACATGCAAATGCTAAAATTGGCCACAAAATCAAGTACAATTGTTGGTACAAAATGGGATCAATCTGATCATACCAATGAAAAGTACACAAAAAAATGCACTTTAAAAAAAAACTACACCCAAAAATGTTACCGTAGGAGCAAGATATGAGCTCCCAAAGTTCTCAAATTAAGGACAAAGCAATAAAACCTGTGATAATTTGCAATTTCTGGAAAAACTAAAGACCAAAACAAAAAATTGATTACACCACTATGAAGAGGATGAAAAATTAGCCCAAATAAAAAAAAATTCCTTTGAAAAAGTAGTTAAAATGACTGAGATATCTGCATTTGAAAATCGCCTCCAAAAATCAAAAAGCAAATGGAGAGGGGCAATTTTTTTTTGGAAAATGATGATGTGTTGCTGATGTCACCCGAGCATGATCATAATTTTGATGGTCAAATTCCCGTCTCGGGCTGCACAAGGTTAATTTTGATGACCAAATAGTCGTCACACCAATGAACGACCCCTGACCGAAATATTCTTTGACCGGTGACGAAATATGCTTTTTCGGTGACTGAATGAAATCTTCATGGCAAATATTCCAGCATTTGAGAATATTTTACTACCCAAAATATGTCCATCTGTTTATATATTGAACACTGGATCTTCAAGTTTCCTGGCCGCTTTGGAAACGCCAACCGTCTGAGTTATGAAGGACCCAACTGATGATTAAATGGGGCCTATGGACAGAGGGGACGTGCCAAGGCCTGCCATGTGGTGGGTCGGGGGGCCACCAGTACCCTACCTTGGTACACTACTGCAGCTAAGGTGGGTACAATACCTCATCCACAAAAAATAAAATTTATGCCTTTTCTTTTCTTTTTTTGATATTTTTTAATAAATTTTTTTTTAAAGAAATTTTGATTGCCAAATTAATTTATTTTTTTAAATTTAAAAAAATTTCAATCGATTTTTTTTTTTGAAAAATAGTACCAGTGCAATTATGATGCTTGGGGGGCCGTATGACTCCCTGAACAATTTTTGTTTCCCTCATTGGACAACTGCTTCAATTTGGATGAATTAATAGTTGACCTTAAGGTTTTTGGCCCTTCTGAACGCGATGGGAAGGTCAAATTTGACCCAAAATTCTCTTAAAATGTAACTACCTTCTGGATCTGGCAACCACTCTTCAACTTCAAACCCTCATAGATTTTTCCTCATAAGTCTGATTTGGACGAAACAAAAGTAAAAATCGACTTTCTCAAACCTTCAAGACGCAATGGTGAGGGCAAATTTGCACTAGTAAGCTTTGATTTGATCTTGCAATAAAGAGCCAAAAATGGAACCTTCCCAAGTCTGGTATCTCTCTTCAGAAAAAGACTATCTAATGGAACCCAACCTGCTCTGATACCATGTTAGAATTGGCTATGGCTAAAAAGATCTTGAGACCAAATGGAAAGCACAAAAAAAGAGAGAATAGAATGTGACAAGAATAAACTGTATTCTCATCAATATGATTCAATGATATGATTATGATTGTACAAATGAGAGACCCCTTGGTTATATAGCCAAGGTGAGATACAAGATGTCATAGGATTATGACAAGTGTCTTAATCATATGACATGAGAAAACTAATCACGACTACCTAGGTCACATGTAGTAGCTGTCAAAAGATAAGATAACAACTAATGACAACTAAAAACTTCTAGAAAGATTCCTTCCTATGACCTAAGTAGACTTAACATGTGTAAATAAGTCCCCTAGTAATGAATTAACTAGGTACAAGACTTTATTTACACCAACAGGCATTAACACCTAATATACCATTTATTCAAATCTCAAAAGTTGACATCAACCAGAAATTTGAATTAAAAAGTTGATTTTCTTGCTCAAACCCTAAAAAAGCCCCAAATGGGACTCATACACTAGCCCTGGCATATGGGTCCCACCTAGGGGGACTTATACGCCCAAGGTGGTGTATGGATCCCACTTAGGGGGACTCATACACCCAAGGTGGTGTATGGGCTCCAACTAGGGGGAATCATATGCCCAAGGTGGCATATGAGTCCCACCCTATATTTTTGGGATGGGTTGCTAGAATTTTAAGCTTTTTGGGTGATTTTGTCAGGTTTTTAGTTGAAATAAGCCTCAAGATCTAAAATAATGGGTCTTAGGGGCATATTAATGATGAATTAAAGGGGGATTTAATATAGGGGTGCTAAAATAGGTCCAAATTAAGTGTAAAATTACATTACTTTCAAGAGCATACAATTTTCTACACTACAACTCCTAAGACATATAAGAGTTTTCCTTGGAAAAACCTATGCTTGTGTAAATTGTATTGCATGCACAACAAGAATCACTAAGTTGATAAGGAGAAGCACAAATTTAGGGGGAGATAATCAATGCAATATCCTTTAGATCATTGGTGAAGACAATTCTAAGATAGATCAATTGATGGATATTATATATGAAGGTAATAAATAATTTCATTGATATGGATGTTAAAGGAGGAGAGTTACAACAAGAAAGAGTTATAAAAAAGGAAGAATGGGGTTTTTGATGTCAAGAAGTATTAGATACATGGGGAGCTTTCCTTATGAAATGGATAATTTTTCCTTTACCATTGATGTTAAAGGGGGAGAGATACAAAAATGGGGATCAATGCAAAAGGAGAGAATTATGTTTGTTTTTTATCAATGACAAAGGGTTAGATTGTTACAAATGTTTTCATTGATGTCAACATGAAATTCATTATCTAAGTTTATTGTCATTAATGTCAAATTATGTGGGTAAAGGCCACTAATTGTCAATCAAGTGTGTCGACCTTATTGAGTTTACAAGTAGTAATGAAAGGTGCTAATTTATTGATTCAATGTTAATTGATACCTCCTAAATGGTTCCCGAAAATGGGATTACTTTATCAACTAATGTTGGTTGAATTCCTTTGGTGGTTATGAAAGAAAAAAAATAAAAAAAATATCTTACTCATTCTTGGTTGACCCTCTTAGGTTGGTTGCCTAACTTGGATAAAGAAAATCAAAATAAAATGTTTTCTCTATGTGGCCAACCTACTTTGAGGAGGCCAACCTATTTTGAGAGGTGGCATGAATGAATATAAATGCACGATATTTATGGAGGTTTTAAGGTAAGAAATTTTTTCTTTTAAAATCCATTTGAATAAGAGAAAATTTAGGTAGAAGATACAAATAGACTTTGGATCAAAATTGTGAAGCATATTGGAGAGAATATTTGAGTAGATTTAAGAAGCATGTTTGAGCAGATTTAAGAAGCATGTTTGAGCATATTTAAGAACCATGTTTCAACATATTTAAGAAGCTTGTTTGAGTAGGTTTAAGAAGCATGTTTGAGTAGATTTGAGAAGAGATCTATGAGAAAATTTTAAAGAAGTTTATGAGTATCTATATAAAAGTGATTTGGAGCAGACGTATAAGCTGATTTGGAGTAAAACTTTAAGGCATATTTAAAGTAGTTTTAAGGTAGAATTGAAAGAGACTCAAGAGAATATTTATAGAACATCATTCATAACATATTATGAGAAAAAGTTGTAGCAAATTAGTGAGTAAAATTCAAGACAAATTTTGAAGGTATTTTTGAAGAAGACTAATACTTTAATGTTAAAGGTTGGTGTTAAAGGTTGGTGACTCTCATTTGAAGAGATTGGTGTCTCATATAGGCTAGTGCCTACAAATTTTGTAAAGAAAATTATATATTAGCAATATTTTTCCATGGTTTTCTCTTGTAAGGGTTTCCACATAAATCATGTGGTCTTCTTATTATTGATATTATGCAATTGATGTTATCATGATTGTTAATTTGAAAAATTAAAATATTATATTATATTGATTTACCTCCCTCTCAATATAATTATGTTCTCATCACCAAAAAAACATTCATAAATATTGAATAATTATTTATATAATCATACAATAAGGATAAGAATGATCTTACCTATAAATTTGCATATTTAGTTCCACTAGATGACTATATCATACATATAAAAGAGAATATTCATCATAAAGTAGATTATAATGAAACAAAGAGTCATCAACTATGTCATGAGAATATAAATAATTATCACTATGCTCAACAATAAGCATAAAATAAATATAACAAGAGCTAAAATATAGGGGAGAATCAATAGTAAACACATATGTAGGTAAAACACATACATCTACATCACTAGGATCCTTAAGGAAAGATAAAGAAAGAGAGATAGAAGTAGCACAACCCATAGATGAACTGAATAAATGAGCATGAGATCTACAAATTATATTCTATTTAACATACCATCACATCAAGGAATCCTAGATCATGTAGCATGAGAGGTTAGGCCTAAAGGATCATCAATATGAATTGGATTGCAAGGAATAACTTGGTGCTCAAAGGTACAAAACATAATTATTGAATACCTATTCATCTTGAAGTGTAGAGGTAAAATCAATCTCATAGAAAAGTAAAGTGAGGGTATTTAAAATAGAAGGATAAATTATAAAAAAATCATTGAAGGGGATGCATAACAAGCATGATAAAATGGCACCGCTATAGAAGACATGTTCTTGTCCATAGTATAAAAATACATAAAAACTTCAAGGATGAGAGAATTAGGTGTAACAAAGTTTACGAAAAAATTAAAATTGGATATTTATGTGAATTAGAGTAAAAAGAAAAGGTTTGTTAGAAATAACAATAAATATTATGACAATAATTGTGGTTGGGTAGGGATAAAATAGACAAAATAATGAATTCCCAAACTATAATCAATAAAATACTAATAAAGAAAAATAGAAGAGTAAATCTAAACCCTATTCAGACTTGAAATGAAAGGAATACAATAAAAATATTAGATATAAAAAGTATATTAGAGAAGGAATAAATCATAAGGAAGAGACTCTAGGTTGTGTAGGAACGTTGGCTTCACCAAAATCGTAATGAAAAAATAAACCACTTACATTGATATCTAGGATAAAATTAATTAAAAAAAAAACCTAAATAAGTGATGGGGATTAATATTATATAATTAAAGTATAAATGTTAAATTAATTATGAAAAATGAATAGACCAATTTCAAGGATATCCCATTCTATTTTTAATGAATATTGCATGCTACATATGTTAGGAAATAACATTCCATTGTGTTGAAAAATAAAGTTTTATTATATGATTGTTACACTAGAAAATTTTATATTTTCTATGTTGTTTCACTTACATGGTATTAGACTTAATTTACACCAATGTTAATTTGAATGCAGTGCATGAACTTGAGCTATAAGTTGTGGGACTAAAAATTTATAGAAAATTGATCTTGTGAAGATTCACTAACCTCAAAATTTTGATGTCTAAATTTGAACAAGGAATGGTAGTGTAGCTTAGTAACCCCTTTTGGCTTAAAAAAATTATTATGTCCATGGTATCCTTAGTTAAACCCTTAGTTTCAGTAATTTAATAGTTTTGGAATAAATATCAAGGATAAAAATAAATCATGTATTGGATCCAAGATGATGTATGCTTATGTAGTTCTTTGATAATACTCTATAGTAATGATCTTCAATGAAACTTTTGTTATTCTTGATTAATCCTAGATGATATAAAATTTAATCAATGAATTCCCTTAAATATAATAACATAACATGAAAATCAATACAATTATGTGTTGGTTATCTCACAATGGATAATTAGGAGGGAAATCAACATGATTAAATTTGAATATGATTTTCAAATTTTAGGGTTCAAATTAGCAATGACAAAAATGTCTTGGGTCAAGTTCTCACTTGTAGATAAAATTGAGGGTGAAAATGGAGATCTATAGATTAGTACCAATCTCTAGGGATGGGTGATTATGATATTTAAATATTCTGATTTCATGAGACAAATTCATGAATGAATATATTGCTTGTGGATTAGTAAATTCATAAATGACACTTTTATTGAAGCATGCCCCAAAAATAAGGGAAAATAATATGGGTATATAATTTTTACCATTGCAATAACAAATGGAGGAGGACCCTTAGTTGGGTAGTGAATTTGTTTATTCAAAGTCATTTTTTCTTGATCTTGTTAATTATTGGTAAGGAAAATAATGAAAATTACCTATCCATAGCTTAGATATGTCACCCTTTCATGGTTAATATTTAATATTTTCAATGTATCAATGATTTAATAACCTATTTACATGGTGATCGATTAATGAGGAGTCTGATAGGACTTTCAATTTTCTAAGTGATGCAAGTTAGGGTTTTGGGATTTCAAAGTTACCCTTGGTTATTTTAAATGTCGAATTTTACAAAACCTCTTCTTATTTTTCAACAGTGACTTACTATCGGGGACAGCCGATCACTTAAGTGAGGTTTTATCCCTTTTGGGTCGTGACTTTACCGACCCCTTTTCACCTAGTCCACTGGTCTTTCTACCAAGATGACTTATGTTCTGTACCACCGAGAGTTTCAGTGCGGGTCCCACTTGGATGTTTTGTCTGAATTCTGATGAACTGTCCAATCGATGGTTAAAGATCTAGGCCATTTCTCACCGACCTTGCAGGTTTTTCTGCTGGCATCACTAAAGTGGTGCGAGGTTTATGAGATGTCACCATCTAGCATGAACTAATGTGTGGGGTCTCTTCCCGAGGTGTTGGCAGTGACGTGTGGTTGTCTCTTCACAGATGATGGTCATTAATAACAGGGTTAATTATGGCTTCTCGCACACCTCGCATGATCGGAGTAAAAATTCTGAAGAGTGTTGCGAGGTCTGCGAGGGTGTGACACGTGGCTTTTCTTCTTTTGCCAATGAGGCTTTGTGGGTCCCACTATGTGGTTCAGATCTACTATTTTTGGGGGTTTTGATTAGATATGTTTTCCCAGGCATTGAGGTGGATTTTTAGTATCCATTGACTTGATCTCAACCCTCCGTTTTGCCAAGTGTGTTCCGAACCGGCAGTTCAATTTTAATAAGGGGGTGTGTTATTTTTCTAAGTGGCATATGATGCCTTGTTGTTGCTATGTATCATTAATGGCATGGATTTCCTTCTCCAGAGGATCTCCTCCTGTTTTTCTCCAATGTGTGAACAGTGCCATCCTACCGAAATTATTCATGGCTATCCTGGTCACTAATTGTTTGAGTGCTTGAATTTCTTTCAAGCAATTGTATCCTACACGTTCGGCCATTCTATAAATGATGACTAAGTTGTGTGCAATTATCATTGCATGTTCTTGTGTCTATGTGCAGGAATTTTTCTTCTCCAATGTGTTGCAAAGCTCTGTTTCCTTATGGATAAATCAATTAAACACAGGAGTGCGAGGCTAGGGGCCTGAAGGTCAT
Organism: Sequoiadendron giganteum; assembly: GCA_007115665.2. Classification (NCBI taxonomy): domain Eukaryota; kingdom Viridiplantae; phylum Streptophyta; class Pinopsida; order Cupressales; family Cupressaceae; genus Sequoiadendron; species Sequoiadendron giganteum. The sequence goes on from CM021106.1 coordinate 135,566,144, forward strand.
TGGCTATGGTGGAGCCTGCTACTCCCACTGTGCCTCGGGGTATTAAAAATATTGGAAAGAAGCTAGTACAGTGTTCATCCCTAGTGATCATATCAGATTCTGATGAATCTGACACTGACTCGGACTATGGGTGTTACTTGGCCACCTTAACGAAGTTCATGGGAGTAGATGAGGAGGTCCTGGTAGTTGAACTTGTATCTGCTTTGGCACCGGGTCCAGTTGTTCGAGGTTGTGCTGACAAGGTTGGTAAGGGAAAGGTGGTCCTGTCGTTGTCTCAAGCGCGGACTCGAAGCGGTCGCCTATACCGAGGCCATGTGTTCTCTTGATGGTGACTAGTGGTGGTTGGTTGGATGTGTTTGCTCCTACTTTTCCTCTTGTGGGCGTGGACGTGCGTGTGCTTTGCATGAAATTTTGTTTTCCGACTGGTTACTATGTAACCATTTTTTATTCCTTTGATCATACACGATATTATCAAATGATAAGGAATGTGAATTTGAATTTCACTTTAGGTTGAAATTCAGTTTTGTACTGACAATGTAGCCTGTTGCTTGTTGCTCTCCTAATATAAAAGGAGATTTCACGGTTCATGTGGGGGTCAGAAAATTTTGGGTCCAAAATTTTGGAGTCTGTACAGATAGTTTTAATGTTGAAGTGTTATGAACATTTGTTCAGGAAATCATCTCGAGTGGGGATTTGTATACAGTTAGTATGCTATGCTTTTTAATTACTGATATCAAAACAAATCTAAAAAATTAAGATGGTTTGCTCTCCTGTGTGTGTGCCATGGATTATGAATGGAGTTATCAAGGGTTTTTCTTTTCAGTTTCAACAATTAATTGAAAGTGTAGTTTGTTTTCTTGCTTTAACTTAAGGAGTTAATCAAATGCTTGAAAATTCAATTACATGTTCATGGTTGTATATGCTCAGGGTTCACGAAGAAGTATTATTTTAATGTATTGAAGTATCTCATGGTAGTAATGCTATATGAAGATAAGTTCACAGTATCAGAATTATACTCTGTATGACTTCGTTGCCCAGTGGATGAGGCACTGAACAATGTTTGCAACCTTCTCTTTGGTATAAAATTGTAAGCTCTAAGCACGGTAATCCAAATACTGAACATATACACATGTTAAAACTTTTTCTTCCTATAGGAGGTATTTCCTTATTGTTAGTGAATCAATTCCGTTGCTCTTCGGTGCTGGTAATCAGTCTCTGGTCTGCCAATACCAAGAATGGTGACTATCCCCTTGAGTGTGTAGGGATTGTGATCTGTATGCAGAAGGTGTTCTGATCAGTTAAATGGCATTCTTATGAACATATGTAGGTTTACCCACCTTGGTCCTACAGAGCCAGAAGTGTAGGAGATGTCAGTCTTTAACTGAATCTTGTTAGTTGGCCACTAGTCTTTGTTGTTCTTCAATATAGAGGTTGGCTACTTCTTAGAGAATTACAAATCCTAGCTGGGTTGTTATTTTAAACACCAACAGAGTCCATAAGGATGTAGGACACTTTTATCTCAGTATTAATAGAATATAATAAGATTAAATTTTTTAGTTAGGTATTTATATTATGTAAAACACAATTTTTAAAGTATCTATGGAAATCGATATAGCTATAATTGAAAAAATTGGCCCAAATTTTTATAGAAAAGTATTAAATTTTTAGTGTGGGAAAGAGATTAAAGTGCATAGCATTAATTTTTTTTTGTATACATAATTTTATTAATTTCTTAAATGTATTGTTACAATTCTCAACTTATCTTAATTGGTGCATAAATTGACCCTAATTTTGAAACTATCATATAGAATTTAGTCATTCCTTAATTTATTTAGGATTAATATAATCCCATAGGAATTCAATTTATCTAAGTGTAACCTTTCACATTCTCTATAAAATATTCATTAGTGCATTCAACATCACTTATTGCTTGAAACAAAAATTTACTAAGTAGCATGCTTACATACAATAATTTCCTCACATCTTCGTCTATATTCTATTTCCAATCCATACTATTACCTCATAATAATAGATAAGGAAACCCATTCCTACACACACACACACACACACACACACACACACACACACACACACACACACACACACATGTTTATCTATACTAGTGATGAAAAATGTGATCATAGTATGGGAATTTAGGGGTCAATTGATAGGATTAGACAACTACCTTGCACTTTTGGCTTTATGGGCCCAAGGAAAGTAGTCCTATAGGTCTAGTATAGACATACCCTACATATATAAATATTTTAAATATTTTTCACTAAGTGTTTAGTATATTAGATCACTATTAAGTAGACCTAAATTAACCCTTTTATAGTAGATTTAAAATAATAGGTTCAACAAACATAAAAATGTTATGAAGCTTTTGATACTCCCTTATATTAACCTGCTTATATTTTACTTACTTCATGTGCAACCCTAACATCCAAATACACATAACCATCTAAAGGTTAATCATACATGATCTCTTAATAGATTTGACACACATTTATAATACTAAGTTATACTAGTTTATAGAACAAAAACTACTCTAATATATTAAGGTGGCTAGAGGAAATTTTTTTAAAGAAGGATTTGATCATTTCAAATTAAGTAATTAGTGCCTATATTATGGAAAATAGAGTCAAATAATTTAAATTAGATATATTTATGCAAGAATCTATAAATAAGAATAAGAAATCTCATAAAACCCAATATTTCATTATAAAAAATATTCCCAAATAATTTAAGATCATTTTATAATTATTGTGATAACCAACCAATAAATAGTGATAAAATGCTAATAAATGTGACCCTAGAGACCTATTATAAAATCTCTTGAAAAATATATTAGACATGGAAACATCTAAATCATGGAGATCTCTTTACAAGACTACATAGGATCTTTAAACTCAACACATATCTATCCCTTAAACCTATGAAACTATGAAATAAATCCTTTTGAATCCTTATAATACACTATAGGAAACCCTATACAAAAAGAGTCAAAGATATTTTATCTTAAGAGAAACACATTTATAAATCGAACCAGATAACTACTCTAGATCCTCAAGAATAATGATTTTTTTTCCAATCTCTAGGATTGCATAACACATTCTCTTGGGTTTGTTGTAAAAAACTCTCTATATAAACATTCAACTCATTTCAATACTATGTATTCAATCAATTTTGATAAGATGAAATCAATATTTTATAGGCTTTAATGGCATGACACCCATGGTTGATAGTTATTTGAATCCTAATTACCTCTTGATTTTGGGGTAATTTACCCTAGATTTGTATGTTTGGTAATATTTGGAATCAAATCTTATCAATATTTGATGCTTCATAAATGAAAAAATTAACTGATTTCTTAAGGACTTAATTCTCCTTGGTTTCTAGACACAACAAGGGCTCTAACTTAATCATCATTTAATTACATAGCTTCATCCTTTTCATTGATATATGGCTCTAGAAGTTGTTTTTATATTTTCTAGTATTTGTATTATGGCCTACGCCTTCTTAGTCTCAAGATACTACCTTATTATAGTCCTTTTATTATCATCATCATATTATAACTTTCTTGTGCAACTAACATTTGGACTACATAATTATCTTAGCTAAATATTATCCATTTCACTTATTGATTTCATACTCACGATTACTTTTGATTAGTAAAATCTCTTGAAATCATATCATAAATCATTAGTGCAGGATAGTCTCTTTAAGATCAATGGATGAGAGTGCAACATATCAAATATAGTTGCATGCCAAAATATTTAATTTTGATCTATTTATAATGGAAAATGAATATGCAACCTTCATTATTTGATAAGTAGACTCAAATAAACAATTTATCTCCTTACCAAGTAAAACATAGCGATCCCACCAAATGTAACACCTCAAACAACATGAAAATTATTCTTTTGTTATTTTTCATGTAGACTCGTTAGAAGATTTATGCCTCAACATTTAACTAAATGAAACATTTTATGTATTGCCAAATTTTTCTTTGTACCATTTTTTTTTATATTACCAAATTGAACAAGGTAAAATAGAGAAAATAATGTACACATCCTTAAGGATTTTTTTTTTTTACCATAAAACAATAAAAATAAGAAACATCACCCCTTTCAAGAAAATTATAGAGAATGAAATAATAGTTCATTTATATTGATAAAACTACTAGGCCCTCCCTTTTTCATACTTAGCAACACATGATTGCATTTTATTGTCTCAAATTAGCCATCTAATTCACTTTTAACACCATGGACCATAATACCTAAATGTGACATATATAAACTTGTACACCTTTAAGTAAAACTAACAATAACATACTATTATAAAAAGGGCCTAGATGACCCCACCACAGTTATAAATGCCATGTGGTGTATCATTAATACTCCAATGACCACATACCCACAGAGGTTATCTAAATATTCTCTACTAAACCAATGGAATCATGCCATATATTAAAAAATATCGTTCTATTCTACCAACCATCTTTATTTCTACTAAGAGAATGCTTTATAAACAATGTGATTTTAAAATTGAATATGTTAGTAACTTGTGTAGTAGTTTGGCCATCATGTATGAGAATTAAATATAACACCTCCCTTCCTCATTGAAAATCAAATCCTTCAAGTTATATTGGGCCTAAAAAATATAGATAATTGGGCTACTTAGAAAACTATGATTGAATTCATTATATAAGATCATGTAAGCACATATATAAAAAAATCCAAATTAATGATAAGAATGAGACACATAACAATTATATTTTTTTAACCATCCCATAATAACTTTAGACTTAGCCAATGGCCAAATAATAAAATCTATTACTATTATTTTATCAAACCAATGTAAAACATAACATGACATACTGCCAATGCACCATAATAAAATATAAATACACTATATAAATATAAAACATCCACTTAAGCCATATGGAAAGTGTTCACAACATATTAACTTTTAAATAAAAACTACATAGGTAAAATGCTAGGACATATGTAAATTATAACTAGGAGAATTGGCATAGGATAAATAATGTAAAACTTGGTAGAGGCATTAGAATGAAACCCTATTGATACATATTAGATAAATTATCACTGTTAAGGAAACTAAACACTACAAAAATATATGCAAATTCCATTTACAAGAATGAGTGTCAACAATGGATTTGGTTGGGATGTACATGTATTGCAAGTGAAATAAGAATTTAGGAGAGTAGTTAAAAGAGAGAGAAAATAAGGGCTAAAAAGGAAACACAAATGAATATGTATAGATAAAAACACAAAAACAAATAATAGAACTTGTAGGTTAAACATAAATGAGAAATATGTAGTTCCTTCAAAGTAAAACCAAGAAATTAGGACACCATACAGAGACCCTAATATAAAAATGAAGCTATAATGGTGCAAGAAAATTAGGTTATGGATTAAATTTTGTAAGAAAATCCTATGGCCCAAGGCCACAAGGAAGCATGAAACCACCACTTTCCTCAATCAAGAATGACATTCTTTAATGAACTCTTATATATTTCCTTGATAACATAAAAAATACCCACCTAAAATATGAGAAAGCTCAAAATTTTAAATATGTGCATCAGATTAATGTTATAAAGAAGAGGAATACATGCCAACTATGCATCTTATCTTTGAATGAAACACCTTATTAAAAATAATTTATGAATCACATGTATTCACACAATTAATCTTGCATTTATCATTCAATATTAAACTATATAGTTCATTGTTATATCGTCCAATAGAATTATTATAATGAATATAAAATAAGGATTTATAACATAGTGTCCCAACATTATTTTCTTTCTATTTATCACTAGGAAAATTAAGATCAAAAGTAAATGTCTCATACCCAATAAATGCAAAATAAATACTAGTTATTCAATTGATTTTGTAAAAGGGTACCATTACATAAATCCCAATATAAATATGAATCTTACACATGTAATCATATTAATCTTTTTAATATTTATCATATAGATCATTTACACATTGCATCTCATATTTTTTTAAAATTATACACATGTCCCAAATAAAAATTTCTTCCTTACACTTATTAGAGATCATATTATTTTATAAATGAATTGGTAGCTTGGATTATTCATTCTAAAATAATTTATTATATTCATACTGAATTGAGTCACTCCTATAACCAAATTGACATTGGGAAAATTACCTTCAAGACTAAACTACTATTCATCAGATTCATTGCAAACTACCATGCCCCATATATAATGCCATCACACTTATCAAAAAATTAATAATCAAACTCATTAATAAATGCATTTGAAATAGCCTTTAAATTATAGAATCACATTTTTTTGTCATAACTTGGCCTCAACTATAAAACATCTTCCATTGAGAACCTAGTACACTTTGAATACCATGACAATAAATTAGCACACACTTAAGTGTGATAACCATAATCACATACATTTTCAATCATTCCTATGGATTAAAGATCTATCATTATTGAAAAATCAATAGTTTCATTAATGTAAGTACCTAAAATATAATCATTCTTAAGACTTACTTGGATATTGTCTCTCAAGAGGAAAATTAAATTTGAATAAAATTCTCGTTAATATAGATCAAATTTGAATAATCTCATGGGGCCTCACATGTTCTAAAATATCATTTACAAATTTAGTGAATCATGCTAAATTAACATATAGTCATCATAATTTTTGGTCTATCTAAATTAATGGCCACTTATAAGGGTCTTAGAATTAGACAAAACTAGGGAATTAAATAAGATTTAAAAAGAATAAACTGGGCCAACATTTTGAGTAGAAGAATGACTATCTAGACTCCTCCCATTGAAGGATTGATCAAGCTTAATTTTGATGGATGTTCAAAGGGTAACCTGAGTATTGATATTGTTGTTGGTTTAATAAGAGATCATAGGGATATTTTTATTGAAGGATACACCAAATTCTTGGGAAGGGGTACTAGTAATGAGGTGAAAGAAACTATTGTTTGGTGGGGGCTAAAGAGGGTCAAGGAAAAAGGTTCTAATAAAGTCACCATTGAAGGTGACTCCAAATTGATTATTGATATTATCAAGGGTACCATTGAAGCCCCCTAGAAGATTAATAATTTGATTAACAATTCAAAAAGGATGTTGGAATGTCTTGACCACTTTAATTTGCAACATATTTTCAAGGAAGGGAATAAAGTAGTGAATGTTGCTTCTAATGTTGGGCTTTCCTATTACCAGTGATATATTTGGAATTACAAGGATTTCCCCCAACAAATCAAAGAGTGTGTCTCTGATGATCACCTCAAAATTGATAATTTGAAGATTAATCAATTAAGAATCAATCAGAGTAATGTATAGTTTAGACACTATGGATATGGTATTTTTTAAAAGTTTGGATTGTGGATTTAGTTTTTAGTGCTCTTTTCACTATTTTGAATTTAAATGTTAAGATGATGACGTGCATGAAGAGGACTAGGAAAAATAATTAAACAAGTAGAATTTTCTAAACCATCTTTTAGAAAATTTTACATCACATGTTTATTTTTATTTTGTGGTGTGTCTTGGGTGATCCCACAAAGCTGGTTTACAATTTCTGAGAGGAACTGATTTTTGCTGAAATCACATATTTTTAGAAAATATAATGATTTAAGCCTTTAAAAGTTCCATTTTAAGGATTCCAATTGAAGAGGGTTTGATCAAACCACCTTAGATCAAAACCCCTTGGATAGAACCTCGCTAGTTTTAAACCATACCTATAAATGAGTCTCCTTTACACCTATCAAAATGCTGATAAAAAATCACTTTTGATTTACCTTTTGGGGGATCAAATGAATTAATTTAAAATTTATTTTAAATGATTATGGTAGTCCTCAAAATGATCTATTCCATGAATATAATTTTAATATGTTTTGGTTTTATTATGTATGTGTTTTTTTAGTTTTATTAAACATAGGTTTTTCACCGAAACTCAAGCTCTGTATTTTGCACATGTGAAAAATAGAAAATTATCAAAATAATTTTTTTAAAAATATGTTCGTGTTAGGTATTGATGTCCTCGATCCATTAAAAAAAATAAAATGAATTTCGATACATACAGAAAAAGTTATATTGTATACATTCCGCCTATGTATGAATTGCAATTGGTTTGACTTCGAAACTCTATTAAGGAAAAAATATTCAATAAAAAAATATGAGACCAAATGAAAGTGCTAGATATCATAGTTACAAATCTAAATTTGAAAAAATTAGAATTTTATCCTTCATACAAAAAAAGTTATGTTGTATACGGTGAGCATCACTTTTTAAAAATGCTATTTTCTAAAAAAAAATAGTTTTCGTGGGAGATGGAAAAAGAAGTGCAATTTTATTCCTAAAATTTTGAAAAAAATATTTTTAGAATCTATAGACAAAATTTGATGAGACTCGAGTTTGCATCATCTTCAAATTCCTCATGGTTTAGCCGCTATAGGTGCCCGAATGTGAAGATTTAGTTAAAAATAATAATTTCAGTGTCCAGTTTGGCCAAAAATTGTAAACCACTATTGTGGGATCACCCTCCTACAGAGAAACTTGATGGATGAATGGGAATTCTTAGAAATGATGAAGTACAAAAGGTTCATCATGATTTAAAAGATGTGAGTATTAAATATTATGTCCCCATTTTGGAGTAATATAAGGGAGGCCCACAAAATGATTAATATGGCATCACTAGGCTGGCATCATGTCATTCCTCTTCATGACGTTATTTTTAATCAATGCAATTAGATTTCCACAATCCATGCCTTTCCTCATTGTGACAATATTTTTAATTTAAAAGCCCTTATGTTTTCACAAGGTGAGCTTATGGTTCACACGAGCTTTGGTTCTTGTCCAAGGATTATGATGATCTTGCATAAGAGTCAATTCATCTCAACTATAAGATTTATAATTAAAGAAAAGTGGTGAGCCTTCTAGAATAAGGTTTTTTATTATCTGACTCATCTCATGAAAGTTGTGTTATTAAAATACCCTAATAAAATTTCCATAGCTTTCTTTCACTGTATTTTTTGCTTGGGTGATAGTAGTGGTGGGGTGTGATTATTGTGTCATATTCTGCCTAGTGAAGGAGGTGGAAGGGTTCCATAATTAAGATGGGTGATTCCAAAAAGTGTTCAGAACCTTTGTATTGTGTACCTCTGAGATAAAATATGGTGCTTTGGAAGATTTTTGAAGAAGTTGGGATGACACCATTTTTTTTCCATGAAGGGTTTCAATGATGACCTCACCTCAAAATTATTTAACTCATGGAGGGATGGAAAGGTAACGATTGGGAGTTTTATATTTCAAGTTCACCAAAAACTAATCACAAAGACCACAAGTCTGGAGTGCAAGGGCTTAAAGTTTATGAAATTAAGTAATGTCAATTACCAGCGCTTCATTGACAACTTTCTAGAAGAGGACAAGAAGCTAAAGTGATTTTAGAATGGCTATGAAAGAGTGAAAATTTTAGCTCCATATGGTTTTGTAAGTGTCCATATAATGAAATATTTCACTTTAGAGGGAAGATATACTACATTGTACGACTATAATTTTTCTTTCTTAAATCACATTAGGAGAAAATAAAAAATAAAATTCCCTTTATTCTGCTCTCCTCTATGCATCAATTTAGGGCCAAAGGGATCTCCCCTCGTAGCATCAATGCCTAATCCAAATACTTTTCAATTATGTTTTAGCCCTAACCCCTCTATCGGTCTTGATAAATTTAGTAAATCCTCTGAAAATTAAACCCTTAAGGTAAATTCTCGCTTGTTTTAACATAACCCTAGCTCTAGTAAAAATCCAAAATTGGCTATCCAAAATTCTATTCCTTTACATAAAACCATTTCCCAACACTTTTTTGTTTTACTAGACCTTATTGTTGAAGAAGTAAAGTCTACCTCTCTCTCTAAAAAGACTAAAAATCAGGTTAATCCCTCTGTTTAAAAAGACCTTGTTGTTGATGATGAACTATCTACCCCTCCCTCTCAAAAAAATAATGACAAATCCCTCTAGCTCCAGATGTAAATGCTCTAACCGTGATGATTCTAGGATGACCAAGAAGGTAACAATGAAAATTTCAGAAGAAGGGGATGAAGGATATGCAGAAGATTCTAGTAGTGGCAAGAGGGAAATGAGGTATGCCAGATTGGATAATCATAATGTTAAGGGAAAGAAACTTGATTTTGAGGATGAAGAGGAGGGTTTGTTGGATGAATAATATATCCCAATGCAAGAGGAGGATGCAGTAGACTTGAGCGAAAAAGAAATGGAATTTATTTTAGGGGAGAATCTTGGGGATGACATGACAAGTGAGGAAGAGGAGGCAAAAGAGGAGAACCAAGAACTTGAAGAGAGAAAGGAGTACGAGGGGAATAAAATGAAAACTATCTTGGAGGAGGTTGAGGAAGGAACAAACAAAGACTAGGAGGGAGAAGATGTTAAGGCAATGGACAACTCGAAGGTTGAGGAAGAAATGAGGAGTAGCACCCTCCAATATTACAAAAACTAGATTGATTCCATATAGGAGAAGGTTAACCAAATAGCTAGTGCCTTCAATAGCATGATTTCTATTACCTATGGAATCATGAATAGAGCAACATTTGGAATGGTGTCTGGGCTTTCAAAAGAAAAAAATGAAATGCATAATGGAGGAAAAACAAGGTGTTGACTTGTCTAATGAGGAAATGATTGGTGAAATAGAAGATCCATGGTGGAATGACCTGGACCTGATAAAAAAGGAATAAAATTTAATTAATTTCCAAAATGAATAGTTTTTTTTTGTTTCTTTTTGGTTTTGGGGCCTACATGCCATTTAGTTTTTAGGCCAACTCTTATTTTAACTTGGTGTTGTTCTCTGGTTGACCTGTTGGCCTTGTTTTGGTTTGAACTAGTGGTCAGGTGGCACCTATTATTTTGTTGCTATTTTGTTTGGGATCAAGGCCCTTACCTTTATTTCCTAATAAAAAACATGCATTCATTATGTTCTTTATGAATATTAGTGAATCTAGTGATTGACATATTGAAATTGACTTTACTAAAAAAGTATTTTATGAATGTTTCCTATAATTCACCCCATGTAGATCCTTAAGATTAGTTCCAAAATTTCCTTTTCTAAAAAAAATTCAATCTATTTATTATACCTTAAATCCCAACTCTACAAAATATAATAGAATTATAATTATAAAATTATACGAAAAATGTGGTTATTAAAATATTTATAATACAAAAAATAATAAAGCCAACATTTCATTATATGAGTTAATTTATTAAATGAAATGATTTGCTATTTTTTTTTGACTTATAAATAGAAAGGAAAAACCAATAAAATTTTCAATTTTGAAGTTATTTTATATAAATATAAAACTAAATTTCCTCCTTTGTTATTAGCTATTAGAATTTTTCGAAAAAAATACACAATTGCTTAGTTGATTTAGGTGTATTTGATAATTTAATAGCTCATTTAGTCTACTAAAAGGTATTTGACTCTTTCTAAGGAAAATATGAGGTTTATCTAATTGGACATAATTAAAGGCAATATTTTAGGCTAAATTACATTATTCATAGTTCACCTCTAACACTAAGATTCAACACTATATTGAAATATAAGTTATTGATGTACTCTTAGTTCATATGACATACTTTTGAATGGATATTGGTCTAAAATTTTGAAGGGATATATGAAAATATATTTTTCTCATATAAATGGGTCCCTTAGTGAGGTCTCCTAAATAAAATTAAAATTGAATGTGAGCCTATATTTAAGCATTTATTATTAACTATAATAATACAAGTGATATTTAGTATGTCAAGTTTAACCTAGGATTTTATACTTTAGAAGTAGAAGAACCATATGTTTTAAATAGAAAAAATTATGAAAGATATAATTTAAATTATTCATAACTAAAGATAATAAGTTGTCATGTTATGATTTTGATTAAACAAGTAGGGAAGGGCCCTTAACCCATAACATAATGGGTATGTGCAGGATCATGATGGGCCAAAAAGTGGCAATATTTAAGTGATAAGATGGTCCATGTGGCTGACGAATTTTTTTTTACCCAAAATTGATGAAACAAAAAGGGTTTTTAAAGGAGATTCTTAACTTTCCACCAATATAAATTATGCCTTACTTTCAATTTAATAAATAATTATTATTCATTTTCTATTTGAATTGCGACTAAAGTCCCGATTGATAGGTTGATTGAAAAACATCTATAGCTTTCAAACGGTATCACATTTGTAAAATCTAAAATAAGCATCACATTCTATGCTTTGCGTACTAAAGGATTTAAAAAAAATAAAAAATCATGAAGTTTTGACCAAGTTAAGGTGATTAGACATACAATTTTTTATATTTTTAAAAGTTGTAATAAAAAAATCATAATTAATTATTTACTTTGAAAAAAATTACAAAAAAATATGCATCAAATTAGGACACGAGTCCTCTACTTATATATAAAATATTATTAAAAAATATTATCATTTTATTGTGGTTAGGGTGGTCAGACAGATACCTACTTCTTATTTTTTCCCTGAAATTTAAGTACTACTACATTGAAATTTCAAATTTTCACCAAATAGATTTTTTTTCTTGTAAATAAACCTAGTACTTTAGAAATTACACTCAATTTTCTACAAATTCTATTGTTACATATTTTTGAAATAATATAGATAACTTATTCAAATTTTCACGACAAGTTGCCTAACTCTAATTTTCTGAATTTTATCACCACTTAAGGGCCTATTTTTTCCACGATGATCCTGCACATACCCTAATAGAAACAACACATAAATAGTAAAGAAAAGAGAAACAAATCAAACAACAAATCTTGAAACTGATAGCTTTTCCCCAAGATTTTATCTAGAAAAATGAGGTCATTCATAGGAAGAAATTTATTCCTACATTATACAACTATCCAAGAAGAGTCATTAACCAAATTTATAACATTTATGCAAGAAGGGAGAGAAGCCCCCTTAGAGTGCTTAACTGAAGAAACAAAATCGATAGGAGAACAAGGAGGATAATTTTATTTTTTCCAAAACAATATCATCAAGAACCTCAAGAGAAACATGAGATTGAGTGGCAAGCTTATTATTCATCTATGCAGAAGGAGGAGGAAAAAATCTGAGTGGAGCTCCAAATATTCACTAAAAATAGTAGACTCATCATTGGGGTACATGGTAAGATGGTCAGGAAGAGAATTCTTCCACCAAGTGGAAGAAGATGCTTTATGGGAATCACAAAGGTAGTCATAGGCCAAGTGCCCAATAACAAAACAACACCTGTAGTGAAATGAGATTCCTTCATAATCCACAAGCTAAGTCCATGACCAACCATCAACTTGAAGCACAACCTCACCAAGTAAAGCATGAGACAAATCAACGTCTACCAAAACATGTGTATAGGAGGTGTGGGTAAAGTTCTTAGAAGAAAGACTCACCTTTAAGAACCTACCAAGAGCATTACCAAAGTCTTCAAAAGTAGAGGAACACTAGATCTATAAGGGGAGATAACGAAATATCACCCAAATAGGTAGAATATCAATGGATTCCTTCAAGCATTTAAAGGAATGAACCCAAGGCTGAATCAAGAGAAGATAAGAATCCAATTCCTGAAAACCATTATCTAAAACAACTTGTCTATCCTCATAATGATAAAAGTAAACAAAAAACCCCCTAGTATAAGGGTAAATCTTGATCTTACCCTCCACTAAAGGTTTCCAATGCTCTAAGATCTAGATATACAAGTTAGGAAGAGAAGGCCACAAATGGAAAAACTTGTGGATCAATCCCTTGTTGGAGAAGAAATCAATATAGTTGGTGAATTCCTTCTCGAGGGAGATCATAAGGACAAATCTTGCATAGGAGAGAGGAACTTGTGGATGTATAGCATATCCCATCACCACGTTCTTTTATCATAAAAAATCAATAAAGGATCTTGAAAAATAAGTTGGTGGATAAGAAACAAGTGCAACTGAAATAGAACCATTCATAGCCAGAGGGGTAGTCACCTCCACCCTAAGGAAAAAAGGTAAATAACCCTTCACCAAAGAAAACCATTGTTGGCTTGAAGGGAAGTCCTCTCCACTATAGGAAATAGAGGCAGATAACCCTTTACCACAAGTAGAGGATAATTTGTGCCTATAGAAGGAAAAACCAAATTGACCACCAAATTACAGGTAGGGGAAAATTTGTATTAAGAAGGAAAAATAAAATTGAATGTACAGAGGATTAGGAGGAATGAGAGGATCAAGAGAGCACTGACATGCTATGTTAAAAATATTTGTGCAAGTATATTTTTTAATAATTTGGCAGTTACTTTCTAGGATCAACTAATTAAGTGTAATCCCAAGAATACATATAGTTTAGTTTTCCCTAAATAAATATAGATAGTTGAGGATACATTCAAACATGAAGATATTTTTGTATTTAAATCATTAAATTTACAAAACATGAAAGCATGAGAAAAAGCTATTTGGAATACAAGAGGTGATGCCTTAGAAATTTTTGATTAATATTTAGAAAGTATTTATAGTAGGGAAATCCAGAAAACTAGCCAAAACCTTATTTATAAAATATACATATATTTATTTAGAAAGGATAGATCCTAAAATCAAAAGGATCCCAAGTCTTTGATTTACCTAGTTCAATCACTTGCTAGATCAAAATATCACTAGATTATAAAATTGTAGTAGCAACTAAGCTATTCTAGATTTAAATTTATGATAGGTAAAAGAACAATGGATTTAAAGAAAAAACTCATACAACCCAAACCACATGATTCCCATACTATTAGTACACATGAATAAACCTAAGTATAAATTTCACACTAGAATTTTAAGAAATAATTAATTGAATGGAAAATCAAACCCTTAGTCAATTAGGGAATTATATTGGTTTAAAACAAGGCACATGGGCTGATGACCAATTAGGGACACCAAACCATTAAAAGAACTTGTTTTGTATACCTCTTGATAATAGTTTCTCCAAGATATACTTATAATCCTAGCTACACACATCCTTCCAACAAGGTTTAAAGAGAAAATCCATTCACTTTAAACACTCTTTCTTCTATTGCATGTTGAAGCTTGATTTAAAATATTCATAGTAGTTTTTTTCATTTTTCTCATTCTTCAATATCTCTTATATAATAATAAATAAAAAATTATAATAACCTTTATCACATGATATCATGTATTAAAAATCATAATATATCACTTAGAGTTCCCACTTCATAAGCCTCATATCATGAAGTTATAAATTATTGCCATGTAGGTTCCACCCACAAAAAAAATTTCCTCTAAAATTTATTTCATTTCAAATTTAACTAGAAACCAATAACTTATGGGAATAAGAGGAGGAATTTTTATTTTTCTTAAAACCTTTATGTTTCTTTGAAACCTCCATGTCAATATCATTGACAACTTAACCACCTTAGGGTTGATGATGTATCAAATTCTTGACACCAAAACAAATTCCTTTAAAGACTTGCATGAACTATTAGATTAAATTATAATTAGATGATGTGGAAAGCATCATTTATAAACTTACTAATTTTACTATCATGAGAACCTTTGTGAATACTTGCATCAAGCATTACATTTTAAGTTAGGAATTAATTACACTTTGATTATGACCCCATAAAAATGCTCTGCAACACTCTAGACTCAATGCAATAGATACCATTACAATGAAAAACATGAGGATAGGCCATAGCCTCCATATTTATGTATAGGTCTATAATATTTATATATTTCTATTACTCAATCTACCCTACACTACATTACTTGCCTTATGCCATGGTTTGGAATGTGCTACTTTTTTCAATGGGGCTTACAATATTATTGTGCCTACACTATTATTTCATTTATATGTATT
Source organism: Sequoiadendron giganteum (assembly GCA_007115665.2). Taxonomy (NCBI): domain Eukaryota; kingdom Viridiplantae; phylum Streptophyta; class Pinopsida; order Cupressales; family Cupressaceae; genus Sequoiadendron; species Sequoiadendron giganteum. The sequence continues at coordinate 135,582,047 of CM021106.1, forward strand.
TGAATTTCTTGCACTAGGTTATTTACCTTAGTTAGAATTTATTTGTGCAAATGATTTTTCCAAAATTCTTTAGAAGGATATCTCATGTTACATATTAGGATTCTTGCACCCTTTCTTTATACTCTCAACCCTTCTTATGTTTTAAATACTTGTGCACTTATATATTTTATGTTTGTTACAAAAATAAAACATGATTTTAAGTGAAGCTTTAAAAATTTAATATGAACCTTAAAAATGTTGGGTTATAATTCATTCTTATTATTTTGGATAGAAAGTTGTGCCATGTAAACTAGCTAACAATTTGCTAGATATTTGTACCTAACATTTATTTTCTCAATTATTACACAATCATCAAAAATCTTGTACTATACACTATAATGGATTGATCCATATTTAATATTTATTTGTACACTGTAATTAATATTTTGTGCTAGATCGTGAAATGTATTGGATAAAGGATACCTTGATATCTATGCTAAAATTTCAATACACTTGCTAGTATTCACTTGTTTTTTTATTACACCTATTCTCTATGACCAAACTCCATGTTATATGGATATTTTAGTGATTAAGTATGCTATTAAACTTTCTAAGGCAAAAAAATACTAAAAAAAAATATTACACAAAAAGTATAAGTTGGCCACATCCATTTATTGAATTTAGTTTTAGTTTTAGAGAATTTTGTGTAAGGATGCATAATGGAATGCTAACTATTTTGAAAATCCACATATGGTAATTATTTTTTAACCTCAATACCTTAGAAGTTCAAATTTTAGGGTCAAATCCATCCCTTCATATGGGCCTCAACTACCATGGGAATACCATAGACCCCAAATATGTGGGGGAAATGATACAAAGGAGAAAAAATGAGAGTAGAGATTCAAAACACCATGAATTATTAAATAATTTAGTTTAAAAAATGATGGTGGATTTGAAATATTATTTTATTTGTGTAGTAATAGAAAAAGTAAACCTTTTCCCTCACTTGGTTTGATAATTGACATTAAAATTGAACTAATGATGTCTTGGAGTGGTGTTGTAATATTTTTTACACATTCATGCTATTATAAGAACTTTATTTAACTAAAGCATGCCTTAAATGATCCTTTGCAAGGGTGTTGTAAAGTGTTGTAACACACTTTCACACTATTTGAGGATGTATTTTCTTAATTAAGCCTAATGGGTTGACCCCTTTCTGAATAAATTGTACATAATGTGTACCTTGTTTAAGTGTTGAAATTTTTTATAAGGCACTTTCACACTTGTCTAGGTGGTCTTAATTAATCGTGGGTAATTGGAGTAATTAACCCACTTTTAATTCAAATTTAAGCCTTAATTTTGACACCTCCCGAAGATCTATCATGGCATTTATACTTTAACTAATAAAATATTTCATTGGGAAAAGTTTGGTCCTGGTAAAGTGTTCCAAGACCCATTCAACCTATGTGATGAATGGGTCCTCTCTTAATAGGACCCCCATTTTTCACTTGATCTGGAATGGGTTTTTATCCATCTTTCAATCCCCAGGGTAGGTCTTGGTAAACTGAGCCAGGACCCATTAGCCCAAGGTGGTGAATGGGTCCTCCCTTAATGAGACCCCCCTTTTTAATTTCATTCTGGTGGGGATTTTATAATGTTTCTTCCTAGATTTGGTGTCAGCCTTAATTATTTGAATTTCGGGGTTAACTCCTAATTTAGTATAAATAATGGGTTAATTCACATTGTTTTCACCTAGAAAACTCGTGCAACTTCATGAGATCAAAAGAAAGAGCATCATAGATAATTACAAGAGAATTCATAAGGAATTTCAAGGCATATTTCAAGAGTTTATTGCAGCAATCCAAGATCATATCATCATGACAAGGGTTTGTTGCATTAATTCATGTTGTTGAGCTAAGATTGTGAGTGTAGCATTGAAGATCTATTCACAGCCATTATTCACATCACATTCAAGGATCCAAGATGTAAATTCTTCATGGCTACTACATGTTAGATTGCAAATTTGTTTTACAAGACAACATCCAAGGTGACATAATTTATGTTACTTCACATTCATGATTCATTTCATCATTTGGTTTGATTACCTACAAGGGGTTTGATTGAGGAAAACCCCCATTCACTAACAAACAACAAGTTTTTCTACCCTTGAGTGCGTAATTGCAAATTTACAGGTTGAAGATCAAGTTGAGCAAGATTTGGAGAAAATTTGTCAAAGTTGAAAAAGTTGTCATTCAAAGTGAAAAATCAAAGAATTGAAGCTACAAAATTGCATACAGACTTCTAGAACTTGATAATAGGGAATTTGACAATGTAGACATCAAGGAACATAACCCTAAAATTATTTTTCAAAAACCCTAAAAGGACCCATTCCTCACTGAAGGTGAATGAGTCCTTTATAGCTCAAAAACAACCTTTTGGCTAGGTACATAGAATTTAATGCTCTAAATACTTCCCCCATAGTTTCTATAATAGTTATGTAGTATTTCTGATTATTATTTGCATATTTTGGCTCTCATAATTGAGTGTTTAGGGTCTTATAAAAATTAATTGTAGATCCTCTTGTTCATGCACTTGGGTCTATCCTATTTTTCACCATAAACATTTTGGTGAACCCAACTCATTGAAAATTGCAATTTTATTATTTTTGGAGTCTCTCATTGCATCTTAAGTTAGATTGTGAATTGAATTAAGGTCTCATTTAGGGTTACTTGTTTTGCATTGAAATTTTGCATCTCATTTAGGGTTTAGAATTGCATTAGTTTGCTTTTATTTAAATCTGAAAATTAAAAAAATAAATCATCCATTTTACATCTCATTTAGACCTCATAAAATTGAATTTCAAATTAGGCCTTGCATTTCATCTTTTCATTACATTTTTACATTAAATTTTTGGAAAATCTGAAACTGGAATTCACTGTCTTAAACCTAGAATTGAAAGATATAATTGATAACTTTCAAATAATTAAAAATAGTTTTAAAATACCTAACCAAGACCCATTTTCCTTTACTAGAGAACGAGTCCCTGATTAGGTTTGATATAAACCTTTTGACAATTGAAAAAGCATAAAAATTCACTCTGAAATCTACAAAAAAATCTCAGAAACATCTAACTAGGATCCATTCACCCCTACTAGCGAATGAGTCCATGTTAGCTACTACTTTGCATTTTTTGGACATTAAAATCTCAGTTTTTATCTTTTTTTTGGTGTTGCTACCTTTCTGTTTTATTTTACTGATTTGTTGTTTCATCAATTTCATTACATTTAGCTTAAATTTCTTCATTTTAGTGTATTATTAAAAGTTCAAAATTTCATCAAAATATTTCATTTTCAACTTATTGCATTTTGTAATCAGTAATTTGTATTGCTTAGAATCTTAAAATTATATCTCATTCTAGGTTATTACTTTGTCCCTTTGCCATTCTAGGGTTTGCACACTAGGGTTTGTAAAAATTGTATGAGATTCACAACTGGGTGTCCTATTCGCAATACTAATATAAGATGTAGTTCGAGGCTCATGTCATCTTACGATATCTCACTCATTGTGGATCTTGGGTTTCCTCTCTTTCTGATAGACAGGTTGAGAATCAACCCTCCATGGCTCATATTTCCCATACTTCACTTCCCATTACTTAACCAACTACAACCAATGTCCTTAATGTTACCAACACCATCCCTACTATTACCACTTCCATGCAAGCTTTGGGGTCTACTCAAAGCCAAGGTGGAATTCTAATCCCATCCTCCACAATACCAATATCCATTCCCACATACACTAGTACACAACGGACAAAAAAATTCCAACCTACAACAACCTTTCAACCTAAAACTACCATTCAATCAACCACAACATTCATACCTACTAGCACCGTATACACTTCCATAGGTATTTCCATAGGAATTACTTATACCTTCATTCCTTCAAACACAATAATGTCTCAACAATCCACCTTCAATAACCTAAAATTCACTATCCCTCCACATACATAAACTACACTACCTTATTCCCCTCAACCTTATAACCAAAATGACCCTCTCATTAATTCACTTTTGCAAACCATTACATCCCTTCAACAACAAGTGGCAACATTACAATAGAACAATAATGGTCAACCTTTGCAATACATCAAGTCTACACACTTTTCCCTCAACATACTAAGAGCACAAATTCCACAAGGAATAAAGGTCCCTCGATTTTAGAAATATAGTGAGAAAGGAGATCATGTAAGCCATGTTTATGCCTTCACAACCTTGTGTAGTGATTTCATATTTGAGGATAAAATTTTGGCTAAGCTATTCCCTAGATCTTTGAAGGATACTGCCCTAGAGTGGTTTTCCTCTTTACCAAATAGTTTAATTAGTTCATTTAATGAACACATTGATGCCTTTTACAACCACTTCCATATTCACATGGGTCCCAAGATGACCCTTGCTGATTTAATGACATGTGAGAAAAAAAGAGGATGAGAAAGTGATCAATTTCATAGGAAGATAGAAAACACTTTATTTGCAAGTGAACATTTAGATTCCTAATGCCAAAATTCAAAAAATACTCATTTTCAACTTACAAGATAAACTCCAAAGAAAACTTGAAATGTTGAGGTTTCCATCCTTCACATAGTTATGTACAACCCTTTGTGACCATCAAAAAATTACTGGCGTTCGTGATGTAAAAAATCCCCCTAATCACCTTGAAAAGACTGAATCCACAACTAAAAACAACTATCAACCATTCAAGAAACAAAATAAGGGCTTTCTACAATTAAATAATCCTCAAAAAAGTCAAAAAACCAATAATCAAGTGGTTGTTATAAAAACAACAACTCCTTTCGGGGATGGGGAGAGAGAATTCACTCCTTTACCCGATACCCTTCACAATATCATGTTGCAACTTATTGAAGAAAACATGCTTACCTTACCTCCTATTAAAGGAATGTGATCCCACTATGCCATTACCTAAAGGATTTCAAAAAAATTCTTATTGTCATTACCATCAAACAAATAGACATAGTACAAAATACTATAAATGTCTTAAACATATTGTGCAAGACCTTATTGAAAATAACCAACTTCAAATTAGAGGCATGAATGATCAAGGCAATAATTATGCAGGCCATCCTAATCAAAATTTGTAAATCTTTAAAAATCCCATACCTAGGCACAATATTTAATTTGTCAAAGCTATTGAAATGAAGAATGATGTGATGAATGTTGACATGAATGATGACACTATGGATACAATTGAACAACACCCCACAAATGAAGTGATAGCATTTATCGAAGCTAAACCTCATAAGGGCTTGACTAGACAACCCCTTGGTATTGCTTTCTCACAAAATGATATACATAAATGTGCACCTATTGCTACTCTTTACATAGCTAGATGAATCAATAATAATCCCACTAATGGGATATTGATTGATCCTGTATGTGGAGAGAATGTGATTACACAAGAATTCTTATATGTGCATGAATTATATCAAGAAACATATGATAACCCAAAATAATGGATCAAGACACATATAAGATTTTCTTGCCCTATGAAAGGCTCGATAGAAATCCCTTTAAAAGTGGGACTAAAAACATTGAATAGTCACATTCTCCATCATCCCACAATCAAACCAACTTCATGTTAAGCTAGGCTATCCATGGATTTTCTCCATGAATTGCATCCCTTTGATGGTGTGTAAATGTCTAAAGTTTCGATTTGGCAATGACATATTCACTATGCATCATAGTGGATTTTATTCGGCCTCAGTAAAAGGGATTTTCTCATTAGATTACTTTTTACCTGAGCCTATGCAACCTATCAAGCCTCATGAAGATTTGTTTTTCAAATCATATCAAAAATTCAAGGCAAAGAAAATAGTTGAACAATCCCTTCGAAACATGCCTCAACCTATGACTGAACCAACCATCCTTGATGAGACAATGATTGAACCAAAACCACTTTTGAACATACAACAACAATCTATAGAAAAATCTCCTACAATTTCCTACAAGAGACCACAAGATAATACAAACAATCCTATTGTCCCTCCTAGAGTCAAATAACTTTACAAATTCAAAGAGAAAGCGATTGAGAAACCTCTTGTTGTTTCTTCTAGTCCTCCCAAGGAATAGAATGAACCTTTGATTGACAAACCTGCTCTTACACAAAAATATTTTGAAAATAAACTGAAAAGAAATCGAAGTGCTAGAGAGAATAGACATAGATGTCATGCTATTTCTCGTAGATTGCAAACACAAGAAAACAATAATAACATAAAAAATAAAAATCCAAACGTAGCCGAAGCAATACATGATGAATCTCAACCCTTTTCACAACATAAAGACTAACATTACATGGATATTTTTATTCGACCCCTTGTTATGATTAACTTAGATGATGACATTGACATAGCAAAGATTGATGAAAAAGTGCATGATTATTTCAATAAATTATTTTCTTCTTATATGAGCTTAGATGATAAATATCCTAATAAGAGTGTTGAACTTGGTGTGTTTCCTAGTTCAACACTTGATGTTTTCCCTTTGGCTAGTTTCCCACCTTCTATTTATACCAACCGAGCTTGGAAGGCAGATGACCTACTCTAGGTTGAATCGCTTGTTCCTTGTACTAGTCTTTTTATTTTTTAGTTTTCTTTATGTGATTGCATGTGCATAATGTGATCCCCCATGATGTTTCATTTGTTGTATCCTCTTAATTTTGTTCATTCCTCTATATGTATCTTCATTCTTCTCTATTTAATAATTATTTTTCATTTGTCTTGTGTTTTCCTTTGGGGATGACACAAGGTGTCTTCCATGTTGACCCAAAGGATTTTTCTTGTGTTTTCCTTCTAGGGATGATGCAAGGCATCAAAACATTCATGTTTCTTCCATGTTGACCCAAATTTTTTTTCTCTATTTTCACTCTCTTTGTGTCATTCTTCTAGTTCTATGTGTATTTCGGGAATGATGATAGTTCCATGCTCTATGACAACATTGTAGCACATAAATACTGACCCCATATCCATAGGTCCCTTATGTATTTGTGGGGGAAACCCTTCCTTCCTATTTCATGACACAACTTACTTCAGAAACATATGACTTGGCATATGATTTTCCAAGGAAAGATCTCATATCTTGGGATAAAAAGCATTGGCTACTTTAAAGAAATTTCTCATAGTAGTGGTTTAGCATCTGCATTAAAGTGGGGGCATACATCGATGATGTATCTTTTTCCATAATTTTATGGTGTGATTTTCCTTTTTTCTTGTGATGTTTCCTCTTCTTGGTGGTGTCATTGGGTTTGATGTTGTCCAAGAGTGTACGATCTACTAACATGGCATGATGTGAATGAGGTATCCCATAGGCGATGATCTAACACTTTTGAATTGTCTTCTCTTGGAGACATTAGGCACAATGCTCCCTAAGAGGAAGACTGTTACATGAACAAATATAAATCCCCTTTAACAATTTTCTTACATAATATTCAAAAGAATTCACAAAAATTATTTACATTGTGGTGTGTTATTAAAGTTATCAAGAGGATAGCTTTGGTACGATTAGTATGATGGGAAGCAAATACACTGGAATGACTTTCTCATTATATGATGGGAAGCTGATACACTGGCATGAATTTCTCACTAAACCACTTCTTTGGGAAAACTCATCTAGTGGATAGACTGAGATTCCACTACCTCAAAGTGAGCATACATATTTTGGGACAAATCACCTAGTGGATAGACTGAGGTTCCACTACCCCAGAGTGAGCAATGTATGTTATGGAAAAAAAACCTCGTTCTGCATCATGTTAGAATAGTTGTGCTTGATCCTTTGTTTTTGTTTATTTTTCTTTTCCTTTGATAGTGTATGATCATCTATATTTTTTATTGCTATATACTTAATTTTCTTGGATGTTTACTTTAGTATGAGTTGGACATGGGGTCATCCTCTCAGTAAGTGGGGGAAAAATGTAGTAACAAAAAAGTAAGCCTTTTCCCTTACTTGGTTTGATAATTGACTTTAAAACTGAAGTAATGATGTCTTGGAGTGGTTTTGTAATGTGTTGTACACATTCATGTTATTAAAGGAGCTTTATTTAACTAAAACATGCCTTAACTGATCCTTTGCAAGGGTTTTTTAAAGTGTTCTAACACACTTTCACACTTTTCTAGGATGTATTTGCTTAATTACGCCTAATAGGCCCCTTTTTGCATAAAATGTCCATAATGTGTACCTTGTTTAAGTGTTGAAAAGTGTTATAAATCAATTTCAAACTTGTCCAGGTGGTCTTAATTAATTGTGGGTAATTGGAGTAATTAACCCCCTTTTAATTCAAATTTAAGCCTTAATTTGACATTTGTCGAAGATCTATATTGACACTTATAATTTAATTTTAATAAAATATTTCATTGGGAAAAGTTTCGTCTTGGTAAAGTGTGCTAGGACCCATTCACCCTAGGTGGTGAATGTGTCCTCCTTTAACAGGACCCCACTTTTTAAGTTGATCTGGAATGTGTTTTTATCCCTCTTTCAATCCCTCGAGGTAGGTCTTGGTACACTGAGTCAGGACCCATTTTCCTAAGGTGGCGAATGGGTCCTCCATTAATGAGACCAACCTTTTTTAATTTCATTCTAGTGGGAATTTAATAATTTTTCTTCTAGATTTGTTGTCGGCATTAATTGTTTAAATTTTGGGGTTAATCTCCTAATTTAGTATAAAGAAGGGGTAAATTCATATTGTTTTCACCTAGAAAACTTATGTGACTTCATGAGATCAAAAGAAAGAGCATCATAGAGAATTACAAGATCATGTATAAGGAATTTCAAGGCATATTTCAAGATCTTATTGCAACAATCCAAGATCATATCATCATGACAAGGGTTTGATGCATTCATTCATGTTGTTGAGCTAAGATTGTGAGTGTAGCATTGAATATGTACTTGCAACCATTACTCAAATCACATTCAATGATCCAATATCTACATTCTTCATGGCCACTACATGTTAGATTATAGATTTTTTCCACAAGACAACATCCAAGGTAACATCATTTGCATTACTTCACATTCATGCTTCATTTCATCATTTTGTTTGATTACCTGCAAGGGGTTTGACTCAGGAAAACCACCATTCGCTAAAAAAAAACAATTTTTTCTACCCTTGAGTGTGTGATTATAGATTTACAGGTTGAAGATCAAGTTGAGTAAGCTTTGGAGAAAAAATTTCAAAGTTGCAAAAGTTGTCATTCAAAGTGAAAAATCAAAGAATTGAAGCTACAAAATCGCATACAAACTTCCAAAATTTGATAACAAGGAATTTGAGAGTGTAAATATCAAGGAATAGGACCCTAAAATTAGTTTTTTGAAATCCTAAAAGGACCCATTCACCATTGAAGGCGAATGAGTCCTCTATAGCTCAAAAACAACAAATTTCTAGCCAAGTACACAAATTTTTATGCTCTAAATAATTCCCCCATAGTTTCTATAATATTTAGGTAGTATTTCTGATTTTTATTTGCATCTTTTGGCTCTCATAATTGAGTGTTTAGGGTCTTACAAAAATTAGTGGTAGATCCTCTTGTTCATGCACTTGGGTCTACCCTGCTTTTCACCATAAACAATTTGATAATAATATGAGTTAGATGTGGGACTCTAATAAAATTGGACTATTAGCTTGCTTTGGTTTGCGAATCTTAAAGTCATAGAGGGTAAAAAAAATCGAAGAAAACATGAGACAAAATGGTATTTTATACTTATGTTGGATCAATGTATCTAAAATATTAAATTATTGTCATAAAATAATTATCCCTCAAACCAATATAGTAGTGCACAAGAAATATTATATGGTTCATCAAATGTGTTTAGAACAAAAAAGATGATGGATGTGATATACCCATTTAAATATTTGATTGATTAGGTTTTGGGTTTGGGACTATTACATGCAAAGTGCATGGAAAACAATAACATGTGAGTTTTATTCTCATACATCACCATGATTTATAGAGATTTAGGTTTTCAGGAATATTTAGAAGTAAAACTAATACCATTTGGATGCTCGGAAATACACAATATATGTATTTAAAAATGGTTGGGGATTTAATAAGCAATATTGGTAAGGATTTCATAAAATACACATGTACCAAAGAGACTCTAATGTAGACTCAAAAAATAATAAAGCATGACTCCCAATATTTCATTATTTAAAAATATCAAGAAAATAATACAGACGTCTAGCACTTGGATAGGTATAAAGAACATGCTGAAAATATTTGAGATAGTTTAAGGGTAAAAGCATAAACCTATGTCACACTTTTGACCAAATAAATAGTTCAAAGTGAAATAGTTTTTCCCTAAATAGTTTTAGGTAAAATTGTTTCATCCAAAACCATGTGGCCTATATGTGGCACATGTAATTTTGGGTGAAACACTTTCACTCAAAATTATAATCAAAATTTTCCCTTTTTTAATTTTAAATGTGCCTCAATTTATATGTAAGGTAGATTCAAAACCTTTTCAACCAAAATATTTTTGACCATAAATGTTTCAGCAGAAACCATCTATGTGGCATCCTTGTTGATAGCCACCTCATCATTTTTTTATATTTTCTTAAGAATTTCCACTTGAATTGAATATTTCTTCAACCAAAATATTTTTTTCCAAAAAACTAAAAATGCCCTTTTCTAGAGCTTGGCATTGACAATCCAAAATAATAATTTATGATATTTTATTTAGTTTTAATATTATTTTTAAAAAATATTGCAATTAGGTTGCTATAATAAAAATGAGTCTGATTAGAAATTTAAAAAAATACAAAAACATATTAAAATATTTTTAAAAATATATGGCACGCACTAGAGGAGATAATCCTTTCCAAAAGGGTATAATTTATTTTTCGAAAATGATAAAAAAAAACAGAAAAAAGTTGATGTCAAATGAAAACTATAAAATTATGGTAAGTTTGACATTAAAAAAATTTTACAAGGAAAATATATAGTAAAAAATAATTCTTTTTTTCCATGCACTAGATATTGAAGTTATCTATTTTGGGAAAAAAATTAGGGAAACATAATTTTTTTTTTTGTGGTGTCAACTCAATATCACTTTTTCCTAAAATTTTAAGCAATTCAAATTCTGCTCTTAAAATTATAAAAAAAAATATCAAAACATTTTTTTTGAAAAATTACAAGAATAAACTTTATCAAGATTTTTACATTTCACTAGTTTACATTTTTTTGAAATTCAAAACATAAAGACCACTTTATGTGGTCAAAGTTAATTTTTATTTTTTGTGTTGGCCAATTCCTTTATAAAAGTGTGACATAGGTTTGTACTTTTACCCTTAAATATACCACCATGATTGTAACATACTAGTTATGCAAGGATATAACTATTATCAAACATAAGAAAGTTGAGGATTGGAATAGGACCAAAATAAGCTCAATGAAACATGGACTAAGGCACATGTATAGTGTAAATGATAAATGGAACACAAATAATTGACATATAAAAACTTGACACAAAAAAACATAATATAAATCCAATAGAGCCAATTGGATTGATAGAGAAAATTGAGAATAAGAAGTCTTGATGTAACATAAATATGTAACACATGGAACATTTAAAATTAGAGTGAAAGGTCATAGCTAGACATAAATTGAGATATATACAATAGGCATAATACTGTTAAACTACAATATAATGGATTTATTGGAAGGTTGAATAAAATCTTGTTGGATTGAGATAAAATCTTATTGAGTAGTGTTAGTTTGGGGCACAACATTTGGGTTGAGGTAGTTAGTAATGGTTTTCATCTAAAAAGTAAGTCTTCTTATTCTATTCTTGAGGAGTGGCCACCACATGGGACGCAGATAGATAATAAGTCTATTATAACATATTTGATAATATTTGGCTTTGATTATTTTGTGTGTTCCTAAGGAGAAATTTTCCAAGTTGAGCTTCAAGTTATTTTTATTAAGTATGGTGAGAATGCAAAATGATGCAAGCTTTTGAATATAGAAATCTATATGGTTCTCTACTTAAGGAATGCCATATTTAGGGAACTTGGACTTTTCAATATGAAGGAGTAGCCAAATTAGCTAAATGGAAAATGAGATTATAAAGATTCATTTTGAACAAAAAAAAAAAGTGCAACAATATTAATTTTCTAATAAACAAATAAGTGATAGGAAAATTTGGATAAAGAGAAGGCAAGATTATCAAGTATAAACCCTAATGAAGGACAATATGTAGATGTGATGGAATTATTTGGTAGTAATAACTATATAAATTATGCAAGACATTGGAAGTACCTAAAAGACATAGGACACCAAACTTCTAGAGTGGTTTTTCTTTTATTGTACTAATGATGAACCGAATTCTATACGAGAATCTATCTCTTTTAAGGAGGATAAGTCTTGGAGAAATTCCATGAAAGAGGATATGGAGGTGTTACAACATAATAAGACTTTAGACTTGGTTTATCTACTTGAATGTAGGAAACCTATTGGTTATAAGTGATTATTCAAGATGAATTTTAGATTATATGGTAATTAGAGAGGTAAAAGATGTAATTTATGAAAAAGGGTTATTCCTAGGTAGGAGTAGAATTTAGTGAGATTTTTTTTTCTTGTAGCTAAAATTAATTCTATTGGGTATATTTATCTATAGCTATAGATTTTGATTTTGAAGTGGACTAGATGCATATTTAGAAAACATTATTACATGAATATTTAGAGGTGGAAATAAAAATGATATAGATTAAAGAATTGAAGGTTGGGGATAAATAGCATTTAGTTTGTCAACTAAAAAGGTATTTATATGGGTTAAGGTAGTCATTGCATATGTGGTACAATTTTTTTATTCAAATATATAAGAATTGGCTTTATAAGGAATAAATCTAATCATTGCATGTACTACAAGTATGTTGGTGATCAAATAATCATTATTTTATTTGACATGATATTCTTATCATTGGGAAAAATAAGATATGAATTAATAAACTCAAATATTTAGCTGGATATTATATTTAAGATGAAATATCATGGTGCAAGAAGATATATACTTTATGGAAATTAACATAGAGATATGCCTAGTAGGAAGCAATGTTTATACTAGAGAAATTATTTTGGGATTCTTTTGTGGCTATTTAAAATGCATAATAATCTTGTAAATATAATTTTAATGGTAGGTACAATTTAATTTTAACACATTTTCATAAGCTTATAGAGGCTTTCAAGGACATGGAAAATTTTTCATATGTAAATTCAATAGGGAGCCTTATATATGTAATGGTATCTATAAGGCCAAAATCGCCAAAGTAGTTGGATTCCTAAGTAGGTTCATATTAAACCTTGGAAAAGAACATTAAAAATAGGTTAAGAGAGTATTTAGGCAATTGAAAGGAACTCTAGATTATTTATTGTGTCATCATGGTACTAAGATGTTGGCAATGTGTTAAATATACAAGGGTTTGTAGATTCTAATTAGGTTAGAGATTTGGATAATTGAACACCAACAAGTGGATATATATTTTTCCTACATAGAGTAGCAATAATTTGGATGAATATGTGACAATAGATAGTCAAATTCTCCACAAATAAAGTAGAGGATAAGGTAGAAACACATACTTTTAAAGAAGTTGTGTGGTTACAAATACCAGGTAAATATTGGTTTTAAGAGATATAATAATGAGTTGTTATTCATAGAGTATAATTTTTCTATTTAATAATCACGTTTAAAATGATCAAAATAAACATCTATATGTGAAATATAGTTTATAGGGAGAAAATTAAGGCTATGAAGGATTATATGGAGAAAATTGACACAAGAAAATATTATCGATTCCCTAACAATGCCTAAGTATTGCTCCATTTTTATGGTGTAGAGTTGAGATGGGTTTATTTGTCTCACACATGAGTTTAACTTCTTAGGATTCTATATGTTCTTGTGCAATCAATATCAAATGGAAAAATATTATAACTTTGGTAAACTATTGACTTATAGAGAGTTCCTACTAAGATTGTTGGTGTCCAAGAAGTGGATAAACTTTGTTCCAAGTTTATGTTGATAGTTTTTTTATAACATAAGCAAGGGAAAGGGCCCTTGAACCCAACCAAAAGACAAAATAGGCCTATTGGCTTGTGAAACTACCACCACAAAACAACAAGGGAAAAAATAGACCAACACCCTATAACAAAACCGACACATTAGGGCATGTGCAGGATCATCACGGAAAAAACAGGCCCTTAAGTGGCAATAAAATTCAGAAAAATCAGAGTTAGGAAACTTCACGTAAAAATTTGAATAAGTTAACTATATTATTTCAAAAATATGTAAGAATAAAATCTTCTGCAAATTGAATATAGTTTCTAAACTACTATATTTATTTTTATTTTAAAAAATCTATTTGGTGAAAATTTGAAATTTCGATGTAGTAGTACTTAAATTTCAGGGAAAAAATAAGAAGTAGGTGTCTGTCTAACCACCCTAACCACAATAAAATTATAATATTTGTTTATAATATTTTAGATATAAGTAGAAGACTCATGTCCTGATGTGATTCATATTTTTTTGTAATTTTTTTCCAAGTAAATAATTAATTTTTATTTTTTTATTACAACTTATAAAAAATATAAAAACTCATACGTCTGACCACCTTAAGTTGCTCAAAACTTCATGAAATTTAATTTAATTTTTTTAATCCTATAGCATGTGAAGCATAGAATGTGACACATGTTTTAGATTGAAAAAATGTGATACCCTTTGAAAGCTATAGATGTTTTTCAATCGGCCTATCAATCAGGACTTTAGTTGTAATTCAAATAGAAAATGAATTATAATTATTTATTAAATTCAAAGTAAAGCATAATTTATATTGGTGGAAAGCTAAGAATATCCTTTAAAACCCCTTTTTGTTTCATCAATTTTGGGTAAAAAAAAAGTCATTAGCCACGTGGGCCATCATATCACTTACATATTGCCACTTTTTGGCTCATCATGATCCTGCATATACCCATTAACCAAAATGAAACATCAAGATCTAGAATCCAACCAAAAGAAAAAGACAAAAAAAAATAGAGCCTGTGCCTACATAATGAGGGGCACATAGGCCTAGAAAGTACCATATTCCAATAACCAAAAAATAGAGACACTAATGACCCTTTTGGGATTGTAGAATAGGTTCCATTCTTCAACCAACTACTTAATCTCCTTGTTGTAATACTCCATAATACCAGTAGTTCTCTCATCCAATTGCACCTCCTTAGCCTAAGAGGAGTTCATATTTCCAGAGCCTTTCCTAACCTTGGTTGCACCATTCACCATGTTGAAAATAGCCCTCTACATGATGCTCAGAGTAATAGATATTAACTTATTGAAAGCCTTTTCCATTTTGACACTTCATCCTACAACTCTCAAAATTGAGTGAGATAGAAATCAAAGCACCTATCTTTATCTCACACATCCTCTTCCATTTCTGCCATGGCATGCTCTTTCACATCTTCTATAAATTTCATTACCACATCCTCAAATTCTTTTGTAATTTTCTTAACCCCTACATATTTATCATCCCTTGAGCCTTCGACCACCTATTGGTCTTCACTCTCCATCTCTTCATCCTCCTCACTGCTAGTAGAGTCCTTCAAGAGGTCTTCACCGAGGACCACTGATAGTTCCTTTTTTCTCACATTAATGATGGTCGGAGCCTCTTCTTTTGGGTCATCAGTAGGTTCTTCAAAGCTATGTTTTTAATCCTCAGCCTATTGGCCCACAATCCTTGCCGAACTTCTTTCACCCTTTCCACTACTAGAGTCATCTATTTTTCCTTGTTCCTCCTCATCTCTAATCTCAATAGTTACTTCTTTAGTAGTTTTGGGTTCAACACAATCAAAATATTTAGCTGGATATTATATTTGAGATGAAAGACCATGTTTCTAGAAGATACATACTTGTTATGGAAATGAACATAGAGATAGGGCTAGTAGGAAGTAATGGTTATACTAGAGAAAGTATCTTGGGATTGTTTTGTGGCTCTTTAGAATACATAACAACCTTGTAAATATCATTTTATTGATAGGTACTATGGATTCCTTTTCTACATTTTCTCAAAAATAAACAAGAATTAGCATTTTTAGTAAACTTAAGCAAACCAAATAGAGCATCCCTATGAGATACTTCATCATGCTACATATGCAAACAAGGAAATAAGAAATCAAAACAACCAAATGAAAGAACGAGAAGACATGATCAAACCCTATCCAATAGTGGGAGTGGTGCCACTTATGATGTGGAAAGGATGCCCATTCCCACCCCCTGATAAGCAATAATGCCAAGATGCAAGTGACGATAATGAAAATGCCCAAGATTGTAGATCAATTTGTGTCCAAAATGAGAAGAATAGTCTCTTATTTATAGATGAGATTAAGAGAAGAAGAGGGAAAATGGATGAATGTGGGATCATTCAACATCCAATGGCCAAGTTACACTTGTCAAGATGTGAATGGAGGAAGCTTGAGCATGTTTTGATGAATGCGCACAATAAATGATATTAGGTGGATTTTGAAAATTTGAAAGTTGGCTTGTTAGATGGAGAAAAAAGAGTCTTAAATGCCAAGTGGGAGACATGTAAGAGACAATGTAAGAGGAGTTAATGCCAAGTTGGAGGGGACAAGTCATTTGGAGGGATTTTCAAATTTGGAAGAATATTCCATCTTGATGCCCTTTTGAAAGTAATTAGAAGAAATAATAAATCAAATAAATTGATTTATTGTGCAAGTGGAAAGATCTAGAGAATTGGAGTGATTATAATTAGCATTAGTCATGATTTGATTAGTTAAGATGAGGATTAGATAATTTTGAATTTTGACTTAGATACTTGGATTTTCTTAAATCAAATGGGAGGAAATTTATGCATTAGTAATTTAATTAAATGAATTTGATTTATTTAATATTAGATGCATGATGTCAATTTTGCATGTCTATATTTTACCCCTCTTTGAAGCAATGTACATGTTGCATTGATTCAAAGAATGATGCCGCCAAGATCGAAATTAAATTTTTTTATGATTTTTTGGGATGCCCTAGCGGAAAGAAGTACATTGGTACATTGACCCCTCGAGAGATCAAGCGAGAAGTTCAATTTGAGGGTAAATCTTGCAACAAAGAGGTTCAAGATGGATGTATGGATGGTTAGACTAACAAATCTATATGATAATGATGATGCAAATGAGATCTTCATAAGATGCTTAGAATAACAAATCTATATTATCCTAAATAACTTAAATGATGATGCAATGCATGTGAGATAGATTAGACATATGTTGTTGTCCTATGATGATATGACATGATTATGCAAGATGAGAGTGTGGATGTAGGATGGATGCATTGATGAAATGATACTATGTTAGAGTGATAGAAGAATGAGAGGGATCAACCCTTGAATTGAAGAAGATGAAAAATTTCAACAAGTTTATGAGTTGTTGAGACTTTATTAGATATGATGATGAATGATGATGATGTATTCATTATCTAGGGATGGGAGAAATAAAGAGCATAACTTTCCTTATGTTTGATAACACACATAGGTATGATACATCAATGTATAAATAACTAGGATGGTGTTGCACCTAGTGTGATGGAATTTGACTCAACAATTAGATATGAGTACTCTTGTTCACACTTGACATACAAAACCTTATTCAGAATGCAGTTCATATATTCTAAACATCTCAGACCAAAACATAAAAAAGCAAGCCTTCCTATGTGGTCAATAAGATATCTAAAACACCTTCCCTACAGACCAAACAAAGCACACATGACCTATTGAGAAACAATGCCTCAATTACTAGCTTGAACTTCTATCAGAAAAAGACTTGGCAAGAAACTCACTCTTTCAACCTTTATCGACATACCGCAGTTGCCTTCTATTTTTTGATCATTGTCGCACCGCGGGTGGTGAAGGGTCCAACCACAGTGGCCACGGTGAAGCCACTAGCAGTGGTCACAGTGAAGCCACTAGCAATAGCTTGGAGGTCACTGCCCCACCGCGGACAATGATTTGGCTCACCACGTTGGCCGCAGTGAGACCGCATACGATCAGTTTGAACGGTCACCGCTCTACCACGGTGAGACTTGGCGGTCTCTGCGGTAGCACAGTGAGATCGCTGACGAACTAGTTGGTGTTCATCGTCTTACCTTGGGTGGACTCAAACCGCTCAATGGTAGTGTGGT
The DNA here is from genome assembly GCA_007115665.2 of Sequoiadendron giganteum. Taxonomy (NCBI): domain Eukaryota; kingdom Viridiplantae; phylum Streptophyta; class Pinopsida; order Cupressales; family Cupressaceae; genus Sequoiadendron; species Sequoiadendron giganteum. The sequence goes on from CM021106.1 coordinate 135,600,262, forward strand.
GAAGTGAAGGGTGAGCTCAGATGAGCTCACCGCTTTACCATGGCATGACTCAGACATGACTACGACAATGCGGGTAACATCAGGGTGAGCTCAGGCAAGCTCACCGCCACACCATGACAAGTTGAAGACTACTCAGTGGTAGCATGGGGAAGGTGAGACATAGCTCAGAGAAGACAAGGGTGATCTTGGACGAGCTCACCACATTACCGCGGCTTGGTCGAATGGACTCGGCGGTGACGAGGTAGATGACAGAACAAGCTCAGAGCTCGGTTGATCGAGTTGGACCGAAGGTCTGAGCAAACAGTGAATGCAGAGTAGACACGTGGCATGGTGACAATGATCTGATTGGCCAAAGACCAAAAAGGTAAGGGTAGTTATTGCAAGTCATTCTTTTAGCTGAAGATAGAACCCGATTAAGGTAATGAAGTTATTGCATGGGTGGCTTGATGCAATGAGTGCATATTGATTGTTTGCTTGAATGTTCGATGCATGAACCTGGAGGCCGTGGGATTGGTTGAAATTTAATGAGATGTATGACTTGTACAGTTGGATGCATATTATATTTGTAAAACCAAAAGTTGACGAATGGGTACATGTAAGTTGCAAGTCGATGTAAGTCTATGGATTGATTGTATGCTTTGAGAGAAGTATTGTAATAGTGAGAGATTAACTTGAGAGCTGCTATGAGCTGATCATAGAGTGAAGACTGAACATTGTATGTAATTGTTTATTACTGTAAGACAATTGTCTTTGCTTGGTGTGGTGGGTTTTTTACTTGAAAAGGTTTTCCCACATAAATACTTGTGTCAATCTATGAATTCTTATTCTATTATCTCTTTTATGTTGTTTGTATTCATCTCAGTAGTTTTTAGAAGCTATTAGAACTCATTTTTTCTCTTCTTCCCTGTTGTATTAGTGTTAAGGGAATGTATTCCGCACTGTTGGGTCCATAGATCCATCCTTATTTTCCCTTCATGACCAAGTTATATTACAAGAACATCCAACAAGCATAGCAAACAAAAAAAGATAATGATCATTGCCCCATTCTTTTCTCTCTAAACCGTTTTGATTAGGCATCATCGAGAGGTCCTTGGAATGAGTGCAAAATAAGATAATTCAAAAAGACGAAGATAAAGTAAACAAACAAGCTAATGTTCTTTGTAGCACTAGTCAAAACTAAACTATGGTGATGCCTGATGTTGATGTCCATTGTAGGAAGGATGCATCCTAGGACATGGGGTGCTGCCACAATAATGGGTTACACTTTTTGAGACATCCTGATTTTTGCTGAAATCACATATTTTTAGAAAATATAATGATTTAAGCCTTAAAAATATTCCATTTAAAGGATTTTAATTAAAAAGGTTTTGATCAAATCCACTTATATCAAACCCCCTTGGATAGAAACCCGCTAGTTTTAAACCATACCTATAATGGAGTCTCCTCTACACCTATCAAAATGTTTATAAAAAGCCACTTTTGATTTATCTTTTGGGAGTTCAAATTAATTTATTTAAAATTTATCTTTTGTAAACATGTAGTCCTTATTATAATCTTCCCAAAAATTATAATTTTAAATATATTAAATCTTATTATTATATTTATTTTTTTATTTTTTTGTGAATATAGGTTTTTAAATGAACATTGAGGTCTTTGTTTCACATATATAGAAAATTAGGAAAAGAGAGAATTTTTTTTCTAAAATATAAATGTACACTAATTATTGATGTCCTTATTCCAACAAAAAAAGAATAAGTTAATTCAAATGCATACAAAAAAAGTTATGCAACTGAAAGTATAATATTTCAAAATTATAATTACTCTGACTTAGAAAATTAATAAAAAATTATATATGAAACAAAAAATTATGAAAAAATATCCATCCACTAGATATTGGTGTGAAAAAAATGTATTTAAAAAATCAGAATTGTATCATTTTTATAAAAAAACGTTATGCAGTTGAAAGTAAACATCACTTTTTGAAAATATTGTTTAGTATAAAAAATAAGTTAATAAAAATTACATAAAAGGATTCACAATTTATTTTATAATTTAAAAAAAATATATAATTAGAATCTACACACAAAATCTCACAAATCACTAGTTTGCTTCATCTTCAAATTCTTAATGTTTTAGCTTCTATAAGTATAAGAAAGTGAAGATCTGGTGAAAAATATTGATTTCAATGTCAAGTCTGACCAAAAAGTGTAACCCATTATTGTGGGATCACCCCATGTTGTGATCAAGTGGTATGGGATTGACTGGATGATAAGTTATTGATACCAAGAATTGACCAACTTGTTGACTTACTAATCTAGACTTGAGACTTTGACAATTGAGCTCTTACGTGTAAACCTGCTATACTTGCTTTTTATTGCTTTACCAAAGGATGAAAACAACAATTGATTTATTATGAACGATGATTATTGTGGGTGAACGAGAGATGAGATGGATGCACCATTTTGGGTTTTTCAAATATTTCGATGTTTTCGGTGTTTTTAAATGTTTTGAGGCTGTTTAGATTTTTTGGGCTCTTGATATTTTTCATTTTTTTTAATTTTCGAGATCTATGAATATTTCCGGATTTTATATGTTTTGAATGTTTTTGGATTTTGATATGTTTTAGATTTTTTGGATTTTCGCATGATTTTGACAATTTGGATGTGGATATCTGATGATATCAGTGCTCTATTTTGGGATTTTGTTGAAAACCAAGCTAGGATTGATTGATCAGATTGATGGATTTGTGATGATAACATCATTGTTGATACACAAGAATGCAAGGATAGTGTTAAGCAACATGAAGATTGAGAAGGATATCCCGAGATGGATTGGTTGGATTTGATTGATAAAGATTGATGTTGATAACATTATTGAGGATACACAACAATGCAAGGATAGTGTTAAGAAACACAAGGATTGGGAAGGATATCTCGAGATGATGATGGATTGATTGGATTTTGATTGATCCGGATTTTGAAGCTTGATTTGGAATAAAATTGTTTTGATGATTTGATGTGACATTAAAATACACCTTAGATATGCCTGATATGGATTATTTGGATTGATGTTCGATGATAGATAAATCTTGATAAAAACATCATCTTGAAAAAATATGCCATGGGCTAGTGATGTGGATTTTGGCTCACAAATGCTTTGACTAGTTTGATTTTATTTTTTCCAATGTTCAGATCACCACATAAGTTGAAGGATATAGATCAAGATTTATTCACATGGAAAGATGTAGATATTTGCCCCCAATGTCTAGCAATGTACGAAATGCCATGGTTGGATGCTTGGATAGAGGTATGGGTGATGGATGTGGTAAGCATAAAAAGGATTCCAAGGATTATCTTGTGATAAGATAAGGTGTTCACTCAAAGGATGCTCATTTGGATAGGGCTTCATGGATTAGATAATGTTGGGTAGGATAGGATCAATGAAAATGACCCATGTCAAGATGTATACCAAAAGCAAGTGTAAAGTGTGCACCAAACTTGGTCAAGATCAAGATAATTTGGAAGATGGATGTAGATATATAAAAATGGATGGGATAAATGGTTCCTAGATGAATGGATTTAAGATGGATGTAATGTTGGCTTTATTATGGATGGGATGAGATGCTTCCAATTGAACTGGCACACATAGATTCTCAATTATACACATGACGATTGTTTTCCAGGTTTTCATCATGGTACTTGTCCAAAGCGCTGCTCATATAGTTTTCACTAAAGGATGATTTTTATCTTTACTATTTTCAATCCTTTTTTTGATTTTTTTTTATTTTTATATTTTTTGATTTTTTTGATTTTTCTAAAAGATCTTAAGCTCATGTTGAACCACCTGGTGCTTCTGATATAGATGCCTCTATCATAATGTTCCATTGATATCCTACTTGAAGAAGTTTCTTTGCTAGGATATGTGCACTTGAATGAAAATTTTGAGATCCCCGATCTGCTTTACTGATACCAAAGTTAACTTTATCTCTGTATGCACATCATGATAGAGTGCCTTTTGAATCCTTATGTTGAAGGATTTCTGCCAATACATGGTCAATGTGAGAATTGTATATCATGTGTGGAGGCATGGATGGAGTGTGTTTAGGAACATGAGATGGATTGGTTGATAGTTTGGAACCTTTGACTCTCCAAACTTGGGAAGATGAGAAATGATGGGTGGATACGGAAGTGTGTGTGGAATTAGGACCAACTACTTGATATACTTTGTACGCTGCTTGAGAAGCATGCTTTTACCTTTTTGGACATCTTTGTTGGATACTTTTCCCTTTTTTATTCTTCTCCATAGTTTCTTTGACTAGTGGAGTTTGATAGGGATAATTTTTATTTGTATTCTTTGGTATCCACTTGTATTTGATTGGTACTTCATGCTTCACTACTTATTTTTATTTGATGTTGTCCTTTGTGCTTTGATTCAAATATTTATTTTGATGTTGGTCCCACTTCGTGGATGGGGTGATGGGTGGATGAAAATTCGTGGCATGGTGGGTTGTAGTATTAGCATCGGTTTCATCATAAGTATTCTTCGTGCTCCCTACGTTGATGCTTTCTTGAGATGAAGTTGCCCCTAGTTTTGTAGAGGTATCACTAATATGTTTAGATCCCTTAATTATCAAATAACCAAGACCCTAATGTTTAGAATTGCCAATAATTTGCACTGGTTCTAAGATACCCTATTCATGGAGGCCTAATCCTCTACCTTGATAACTCATCTGTTGAAACATTTTATTTGCAATAGGACATAATTTTCCTTGGAAAAAAGGTCATAACCCTTCTCTGCTCTGCTATGGATCTTCAAAAGTGATAGATTCTTTATTGATAAATAGCTTTCCGTAAAAATGGTAAGTGATCCAAGTTTATAAGTGATAGGATCCTCCATATGTGGGATGACTTCCCGATTGATATCTTTGGCTTGATCTTGTGAAATATCAGATTTTAATACTTCTCCAAGAGGTGTTGATGATTCACTTTCCACATAAAATTCTTCCTCATGATTCATTTCACAAGATGCTTCTGATTCACAACTTCTATAGGATCCTTCTTCATGATCTATTTATGATATTTCTTCAAAATATTTTTTTGATTCACCACTTCTATAGAAGCCTTCTTCATGATCCACTTTTGGTATGTCTCTAGATTTTTCTATACCTTGATCATGTGTACAAATATTAAGAGTAGGAGACTCTTGTTCATTGGTAATGATATCAAGAGTATGATACTCTTGTTTTGAATGAAGATCATCTACATGTCCATCCAAAGAAAGAATCTCATGGGTAGACGGAGGGGTATGTGCTATATGGATATGATCATCATTTGTGGCATCTTGTATAGATAGGAGAGCGACTATTATATCATTGTAGTATCTTGGAGATAAAAATTATTGATTTTGATCAATTATGGAATTACTTTTGACATTTTTTGGATCAAGTTCTTGACATGGTTCAATTTCAAACGAGGGATTGCTTATAAAGGGTTCTTGGGTATCTTCATTAGGAATGGGAAGTGGCTCAATATCCTCTTGAGATTTGAGTGGATTTGGATCAAATATTGAGTTGGGGGTTCCTTCAATATCTGTAACCATGAGGTCAAAGGATGTCAATATGTCTTGGGAAGGACCATTGCTAGACCTTGATGGAAGATGTTTATCATTCTTTGGAATATGTTCTTGAGATATGTCCTCTAATTCATTAGGTGATGTAGAGACATTGTCAACATGGTCATTGGTGGATGGATCGTGGATTATGTCAATAAGATCAAATCATGTTAACACATCTTGAAATAGATCACTAAAAAGTGGCTCTTGATGAATGTTGATTTGATTACTAGATGTGGTAGAAATATATTCACAGTTCTCATTGATGGATTGATTTTGATCATTATCCTCAATAGTTATTATGGAGAGATTGTCAAATTTTTCAACCATAAGATCAAATGATGTTAACGTTTCTTCAATTGGATCATTGTTGGGTATCGTTGGTGGGTTTTGATCATGATCAAAAAGTGACTCTTGATATATGTTGATTTGATCATAGGAGGAGATGGAAACATCTTTAAGGTGCTCATTGATGGGTAGTTGTGATTGATCTTTGAGATGTGATGACTTATTTTTGAGATGGGGTGATTGGGTTTGTTGTTGATGTTGTTGATATCCAACCTCTTGATATTGGAGATATTGTTCTTGATGTAGTTGTGGAGACAACTCAATGCTTTGATGACATGGTTCAACCAATGGAATAGTGTATTGATTTTGGGGTGGAGATGTCTCTTGGTGATATGAATAAATGGTTTTTTTGAGTGTAGCAATTTTGTTTCATAAGATTTGACCTTGAAATTATTGATATCATTGACTTGGTTGTTGAGAAAGCATATTTCGTATGTATACTTGTCGTGTTTGCATGGAATCATGGATAGATTGATCTTGAACAATGTTTTGATTTGGTATGATGTTTAGATTTGGAATCATTGGTTGATATTGAACATTGTTGTGATTGGGAAACACATTGCTTGGATTTAGGTAGCTTTGATTTTGCATGGGGTGACCTTGACTTGGATCAATACATGGATTTGCAAACATATTGCCTGGATTTTGAACAACATTGGTGGGATTTCCAAACATATTCATCCCAAAGTTCACCAAGTATGGATTTGATATGTTTATGTTTGGTAAGCTTGGATTTGGTACAATCACATTTGGCATGTATAGATTTGGTGGTATAATGTTGTTTGGAAGACTCATGCCTTTATTTTTTGGTAAGTTTTGGCTTTGATTTAAATCTACCATAGGAAAAGGTGGTCCAAAATTCAGATTGGACATACTCACATTTGTATCATTGAAGTTTGGAGGAGATAATGATTCCATGTATGTATTGCATAAATGTGAGTTTATATAATCAATGGGCATTGCGGGACATGGATTACTCATGATGTATGAATCAAGTTTATATTCCATGTTTTCTTGTGTTTTGACCTTGTTGACCTCTAAGGGATTTAGGACCAATGATGGGATGAAATATGAAAGAGTGAGTGACATGGGTGTTGAAATTTTAGGAATTTTGGATCAATTATAGACTTAGGGTTTGATTGTGGTTGTTTTAATTTGATAATGAACTTGTGAATCCCAAGATGTTGGATGTGATCTTAGGATGAACTAATCCAAGAGGTGCCAATTTAACTAGAGGTATGATAAAGGATTCATTATAACACTCCTAACTAAACAAAGTGATTTTGATTTGGTTTAATGATGTACCCAAGTCTAGCTAATGATGTTTCTAAAGATTTATAGTTTTCTTATGAGATGGAGACAATAAATTATTTGAATGGATGAAGTGTTTGATTTGATCCTAGATGAACCTAAGAGGACTTTGTTTACAGGACCAAGGTAGTGAAGAACACACTTTTCTCTAAGAGTGATTCAAACCAAAGGATAACAAGCACCTGTGTGGGGTTTAATTGGAGTTAATCTTGATTAATGAATTTATTTTACCACATCCATTTATTGCTTAGTCTTTTCAAACTAAATGTCTATGTCTCAATTCTCTTTCATTCCACAATGTCCATTATGTGAAAATCAAGGTTTCAAGAGCATAGTTTCCTAATGTTGACTTTATTAAGAGAAAATTATGATTAAGTCCAAACACATAGAAGCATCTAAGGATGAAATCCCTAGGGCAAGCATGAGCACTTGAATTCATCAAAGGTATTTGCTTCCCCTAAAGGATTTGAATTTTGATGATCATGTTGAATGTTTGTTTTTCCAATGTTTAGGATCCAAGCAAAGTGTTTTCGATTCCAAGAACATGCACAATCCTATGGATAATGAAAGCAATATTTGTTAGGTTCCCACTTGGATAAATCCAACTATGCTTACATAAGTGGATGATTAGATGCTTGACCACACAGGCTCCCCCTTATAGTGCACTCACTTCACGGGTCAGCCAAGAATTAGTACCCATGAATCTCCCATGGCATACTTCTCATCTCTACTAGGAGACGTAAGAAAGTGGGGCGACTTCAGAACGATCGTTCTTGCACCAAAAAATAGATTAGGATTTTATCTTTTCTAAACAAGGGGTTTTAATGCAGGCATTCTATTTGTGGGGCACCATCCATGCGATAAGAGACCATTATTTCCCTTCTTATTGGAATGATCCTCATGATACTCAAACTTTCCTCGAGTACCCACACTTATATACTGGTTAGAAGTCGCTTGGCTTTAGCGTGTTACTAGTTGGGTCATTCCCTAGGGTGATTAATTTTTCCCACTAGTCAGGCCCTCTATGGATAAACAAAAGCGAGCAATTACATCCACAGTTTGATCGATCTTTGTTAAAAAAAATGGGAGAACACTCATGATGTACTTCACTCACACTCGCAAGATTGGTTCAATTTTAAACCCAAATTGAAATATGTAGGTAACCTTTTAGATAATCTATGTCACTAGGATGATTTTGGTTCTCAAGATCATTGTGAAGCATAAGAGAAGTGCATCCAAGATGAAGTGTGGAGTTGTTTGTTCATTTTTTAGACCAAATTGAAATCTAGTATGTTTCTAAGGTTCAATTTCAATCCAACTTGAAAAAGATAAAATCAATGATTAATTTTAAACCCCAAACCTGAAATGAGTTGTCCTAAAACAGAAAACAAAAGTAAGAACCGGATACTTCAAGCTATTACACCAAGCATTTAAAAATGCTTTAAGTTCAAGTTCAATGCTCTAAATCCAATCTATTTTGATTTATCCACCTTGATGCACCATCATATTCTACCACCGATTCTTTATGCAAACAATCATCTGCCAGCCTTTATGATTCACCGTTCTTATTAATTATTGTTTCCTACAAGATCACTTTAAAATTGAACCTCCAAAACCAAAGTTTAGTATTTAATCAATTGAAGTCAAATATTTGATCAAACCTGCAAGATATGGCATCAAAAACTTTAGTCCATGAAAGAACTTAAGATCATTTCCTATGAAGTATACTGATAAATTGACTACTTGTAGACATTGAGCTTTGCTTAAAGTATAAAGATAATCTCTCTCTCTCTCTTTTAATGTGATCAAATTCTAACCTATGCTTTAATGTTGCCAGCAAACAAAGACAAATTTGATGATGCCTCTATCGATATAGAATTAATAATGAATTGCACAAGTCATAAAATCAACATAGTCAATAGATATAAATTAGACATGCTCAAAGCCAGTGAATTGAAAAGATAGTATGATTGATGTTGCAACAGAGAAATAAATATTTAGAGAAAATTTTAGTTGTCTATTGAAGATCAAAATGCACAACCTTTTTCAAAATTCAAGGAAAGTGGAATGTTCATCAATGTAAAAAGACAAAACATCCTTTAATAATATTTTTCCATACCAACTAAGAATCATACCACAACGCATAAGGAAAAAAATGACATTAATTTTTCTTCTTTTACGTGTGATTTGAAAGATAAAGCACAGAGTAAACAATGTCATCTCTTTCAAAATTTCTTGTCTCCACAATGAAAAATTTCATGATATAGCTTGAATCTATCTTCTGAAATTTCTTGTAATGGGAAAAATCATGATTGAGTTCCTTTGTTTGTGCTACTTGCGATACTTTCAAATCACAGAAATTAGTATATGAATTTTAAAACAAAATGTTTAGAACTATTCAATCTATGATGTTTGCTTTTCTAATCATACTTTAGCCACAGATTTCAAAGCTTACCAAACCATTAAAATGGAGGTGACTTTCTATAAATGCAATTTAATGGGGTTGTCTACACAAATTCTAGAGTAAAGATTTAATAAACATGCATTAGGAGGTACAAACATTTGAGAAAGCGATCTGATAAAATTAATGATAATAAAGAGGATAGGTGTGTATATCTATTCGTCTCCAACTCTATAGCCACACTCCTATGTTGAATTTCTCCACTCCACCAACATTCAACACCTTTTTGAAATCTAAAAAATCCCACTTATACCCATCTGGAAACTTTAAGAGAAACACAATCAATTTTGCACATGATATCTCAAGAAATCAATGTAGATGCCTTAGATTTGATTTGTGGAAAAAAAAAGGTCTTAGTGTTGATGGATTTTTCCTTAGAAGGACAATACGTGAATGATGATGCAACTAAGTTAGTTGACCTTGCTTCAAGTTGTTTGCATTCTGAACCACGATACATACCTAGCACTAAGTTTAATGCAACAACATTAACCCCACTTTGAAAGCAGATAAAGGTTATGCCCAATGTACTAATGGGTATAACGTCCTTTCTACCAGTAATGCTCTCTCTACCTAGAAAGGCTTGTGCGAGGATGGATCTTACAACTGTACATTATGTGTTGGTTAAAACATGATACAAGGATACAATAGTCAATAATACAAATCTTCTATCAATATCGTTCCATTAAAGATGAAAAATTCACTCATGTTTAGTGTTGCCAACTACACAAAAGAAAAAAAAACATAATAGGTTGTACTGATGCCTTCTTTTTCATTTTTTTCTCCAAATTATTTAGAAAACAACTATTGTTTAAGAGACGCCAATGTGTACCAAATCACTTGAATGCCTCTGAAGACGTTTTAAACTTTCTGATATAAAAACTCTAAAAAGCGCACCATTAAGTGGATGCATTTATCTTCTTTCTTACCAAAAGAAAACCACAACATTTACCTCAATAACTCCAAGCATAGAAAATGCGAAATTCATGATGAAAAAATGAAAACGACAGAAAAGACGGCAGTATTTACTTCAATATCGCTCCAATAAAAACTTTGCTTCTGCTTATTGCTAAGAGAACAAATTTGAACTTCACAGATTCAAAAAATCTTAATCCCTTCTTTGCCTTTATTGATCTTAGAAAAGCTTGAAGCGACAGGTGAATACTGTTTGACAAACTTCCTGCGATCTCACGCAAAGGTTATTGGTAGGTGTGAAAACAAATCCCACAACTTTTAACAGTGGCATTTTAGCCTGTGTTAAATTAGGAGATTTGGAATAGGGTATTTGGAGTCCGCATAGACTAAACGAAGGATGCATAAACAAGGAACAAACCATTGGAAAATTGCCTCAAAAGGAGCCATCACATACAAAGTAATGATTGTAAGATTTGCACAAATTTAAATTGTTGAAAAGGCTTTTAGAATCCTTCATGCAAATGAAATTAGCAAAACCGAATTCTCAACATTCAAAATATGTTAGGTTTTGAAAGAATTGGTATTACGAAATGAAAAAAATGGAGAAGCACAAACAAAATGCAGGGGAACATACAAAACACGTTAGATTTTGAGAGAATTCTCCAAAGAAACATAAATTTGGATATGCTTGTAAATATTATGCTAATAAATAGTTAGAAGTAAATCAATGAACAACAAATGTGAAGAAAACGATAAAGCCCTCCTTCTAGCGCCATTTTTTGGATGCCTTTTTTGTATTTTCTCAAAAACAAACAAGCATTAGCATTATTAGTAAACTTATGCAAACCAAATAGAGCATCCTTATGAGATACTTCATCATGCTACATATGCAAACAAGGAAACAAGAAATCAAAACAGCCAAATGAAAGAACAAGAAGACATGATCAAACCCGATCCCATAGTGGGAGTGGTGCCCCTTATGATGTGGAAAGGATGCCCTTTCCCACCCCCTGATAAGAAAGAATTCCAAGATGCAACTGATGATAATACAAATGCCCAAGATTGTAGATCAAGTTGTGTTCAAAATGAGAAGAAAATTCTCGTATTTATAGATGATATTGAGAGAAGAAGAGGAAAAATGGATGAATGTGGGTTCATCCAACATCAAATGGCCAAGTTCCACTTGTCAAGATGTGAATGAAGGAAGCTTGAGCATATTTTGATGAATGAGCACAATAAATGATATTAGGTGGATTTTGAAATTTTGAAAGTTCGCTTGTTGGAGGGAGAAGAAAGAGTCTTAAATCTCAAGTGGGAGACATGTAAGAGACAATGTAAGAGGACTTAATGCCAAGTTGGAGAGGACAAGTCATTTGGAGGGATTTTCAAATTTGGAAGAATATTGCATCTTGATTCTCTTTTGAAAGTGTGAACCCCTATCCTATTCCTGCACAAACACAACAAAAAAACACATAGTTAGGTTCATATCCAAGATAAAACAAGGATTCCCCATGAAATCCATTTACAATGCTTAATAATAGGAAAAATGAAGAACAAACATGAAAAGATAAATGAAATCTTAATTAAGCAATGCAAACTTTTGATCCCATGGGTAGTTGGTCCCAATTGGTGTGTTGAAATTGGCCCTTTCTAAACTCCTTTGTTGCTATGTTGAATATTTGATGAGTGATCCACCTTGATGAAGATTCAATAAAGTTCCATGATGAAAAATCTGCATAACCTAGGTAAGAATTTGATGAAATGGATGAAACTATATATGCTTGAGGATGAAATTGAGTATAGTAAGTTTACTCAAATTGTGGATGCTATAATGAGAGGAAGAGTTTCTCATTTATATATTTCTAAATTGGAAGAAAGAGTGATATTGAACAATGTGGGATCATTCAACATCCAATGGCCAAATGCCACTAGTCAAGATGTGAATGGTTGAAGGATGATAAATGCTATGAGATTCAAATTTGAAATTTGAATGTGACATGTTGGAGGGAGAAGGAAATGGATTTAATGTCACTTGGCTCAAGGCCAAGGACATGTAAGAGGACTTAAATGCCTTGTTGGAAGTACCCATCCCTTTTGGAGGGATTTTTGAAATAGAAAAATATTCCACAAAAAATGCCCTTTTGAATGGAAAATAATGATTTAATAAATCAAATAAATTGATTTATTGTGCAAGTTGCAAAAACTAGAGGATTAGAGTGATTAGGATTAAATTAATTAGGATTTGATCAATTTAATAGTAGATTAGATGATTTGACAATTAGACTTAGATTTATGTGTTGATTTAAATCAAAAGGATGAGAGATAGATTTAATTAAATAAAGGGATTTGATTTATTTAATTAAAGAGGACTAATGATGTTAGATTAAATAGAACAAGGTTTAATTTATTTCATTTAATCGGATGACTTTAGAGTTTAATTAAATAAAATGTATTATTTAATTAAACAGAGATATAAGGTTAATTAAATTAAATTGATTAATTTAATCAATAGGGAAGAATGATTTAATTAGATAAATAATGATTTATTTAATTAAAGGTGATGACAAGACGAGAAGGTGATTCAGGATGAAACGATGTTAGTGATCAAGATCAGGTGTGTTGGATCAACTTGTATATTTTTCGTGTCTACAAAAAGTAATTAGAAGAAATAATAAATCAAATAAATTGATTTATTGTGAAAGTGGCAAAATCTAGAGAATTGGAGTTATTATGATTAGCATTAATCATGATTTGATTAATTAAAATGAAGATTAGTTGATTTTGACTTTTTGACTTAGATACTTGGATTTATTTAAATCAAATGGGAGGAAATTGATGCATTAGTATTTGAATTAAATAAAATTGATTTATTTAATATTAGATGCATGATGTCAATTTTGCATGTCTATAGTACAAGTTAATTTTTACACAGTTTTATAAGATTATAGAGGCTTTTAAGGACATGAACAATGTTCCATATGTAAATGCAATAGGGATACTTATGTATGTAATGGTCTCTACAAGGCCAAAATCACCAAAGTAGCTGGATTTCTAATTAGTTTCATATTAAACCTTGGAAAAGAAAATTACAAATAGGTTAAGAGAGTATTTAGGTGATTTAAAGGAACTCTTGATTATTTATTGTGTCATCATGGTACTAAGATGTTCCAAATGTGTTAAATATACAATGGTTTGTAAATTCTAATTAGGTTAGAGATTTGGATAATTGAACATCAACAAGTGGATACATATTTTCCCTACATATAGTAGTAATAATTTGGAGGAATATGTGACAATAGATAGTCACATTCTCCACAAATAAAGTAGAGGATAAGGTAACAACACATACTTGTAAAGAATTTGTGTGGTTACAAATAATAGGTAATAGTATTGGTTTTAAGAGATATAATAGTGAGTTGTTATTCATAGAGTACAATTTTTCAATTTAATAATCATGTTTAAAATTTTGAAAATAAACAGGTATATGCGAAATATAGTTTTTAGAGAGATAATTAAGGCTAGGAAGGATTATATAGAGAAAATTGACATAAGAATATTATTGATTCCCTAACAAAGCCTAAGTATTGCTTCATTTTTATGGTGTAGAGTTGAGATGGGTTTATTTGTCTCACACATGAGTTCAACTTCTTAGGATGCTATAAGTTCTTGTGCAATGAATATCAAGTGGTAGAATATTATAACTTTGGTGAACTACTGACTTATAGAGAGTTCCTGCTAATATTTTTGGTGGAAGAAGTGGATAAAAATTTGTTCTAAGTTCATGTTGATAGTCTTTTTATAATAGAAGTAGGGGAAAGGGTCCCTAAACCCAACAAAAATACAAAACCAAGCCTATCGGCCAAAAAAACTACCACTACAAACCAGCAAGGGAAAAAAATAGACCAACACCCTACAAAAGAATCGCTACCTTAACCAGAATGAAATAGTAGGATCCATAATTGAACCAAAAGAAAAAGACCAGAAAAATAGAGCGTAGACCTACATAATGAGGGGCACAAAGGCCTAGAAAGTACCATAGCCCAGTAACCAAAAAATAGAGAAACTAATGACCCAAATTACTTTCTAGTATTATATATTAGATTCCATTCTTGACCATTTCCTCCGTCTCCTTGTTGCATTGCTCCATCATAATGGTAGTTCTCTCGTCCAGTTGCACCTCCTCGGCTTGAGAGGAGTTCGTCTTTCTACAACCTTTTCTAACCTTGGTCTCATCATTCATGATGTCAAAAATAGCCCTCTACATGATGCCCAAAGTAATAGATGTTAACTTATTAAAAGCCTTGTCCATTTTTTCCAGTTTATCCTATAGCTCCTAGAATTTAGTAAGATAGAAATCAAAGGTCCTATCATTATCCTACATATACTTTTTCATTTCTACCATGGCTTTCTCTTTCACATATTTCGTAACTTTCATTACGACATCCTCAATTTATTTTTCAATTTTATTAACCCCTTCATCTTCATCATCCTCTGATTCTTCGACCACTTGTTGGTCTTCACCCTCCATATCTTCATCCTCCTCACTACTAGTAGAGTCCTCTGAGAAGTCTTCACTGAGAACCACTGACAATTTTATCCTTGGCCAATTGGCCCAAAATCCTTATTGACCTTCCTTCACCCTTCCCACTGCTAGAGTCATTTGTTTTTCCTTGTTCCTCCTCATCTCTAATCTCAATAGTTACTTTTTTAGCTTGTTCCCATGAATATAGTTACTTTTTTAGTAGTTTTGGGTTCAACACTTGAACTTGGTGTATATTTGTAGTGAGATATAGAAACTTGTGATGAGTTTTAAATTTTATAGTTTAGCATGGAGACTCAAGTATAATTCTAGTGTTACTATGTTCCCAATTGCAAGCAATAATATATATGTTACTCATGCAAATGACGATGCAAAAATAGTTTATATTTCTTTGGATGATTCCCTTTATATTCTTTACTTACTTCATATAACCTAGAATTCACACAAGAATAACTCTCTAGAATATTATCTTATATTAGCTCTCAAAGTATACAATTTTTTTATATTGAATTATACTAGTTAGTAAGACCTGAACTACACTAATCTACAAGGAGAAAAAATATATGTCAAATATGCTTATTTGATTATTTGGCCTATTAGAGACAAGTGCTTATTTCATTACAAAACATAGCCAATAGTAAAAAGGAAAAAGAGAAATGTATGTGAATCTAAAATGAGAACTAAAAGTGGACAAACATGAAAATAAAAGATACAAGACATAAGCATTTACTAGGTATATTGTATTAGTCCATTCCTACTCATTAACATACCAAATACATGAAAGAAAAGTTCCTCTCAAATAATTTGAGAAATTTTACAGTTTCTATGAAAAATAAGTAAACAATAACACAAGTAAATAAATTTTATTTTTAAGACATATTAAATATCCCTTGAAACATCTTAGTCAAACATGGAGACATCCAAATCAAGGAGAGGTCTAAGTTGGAAGACTAAATGTTCTCTAGACTCAACAAGACATATTCCTTTTAACCTCTTTAATCTATGGAATACCTTGTTTGATCTTGTATCCTAAACTATAAACACCCTTATACAAAAATGGCCAAAAATATTTTTTTAGCCTAAGGGAAACATGTATTTTTAAAGTTACTAATCATGCATTTTATCTCTTGAGATTATGTCATGTGTTGCAATATCTAGTATTGTAGGATATGTTTTTTAAATTTGGGTGCAAGAACTCTCTAGATATGAAAGTCTATCCTTTATAATTTATTTCACTTGATTTGAATTTATATTTTTGGTAAAAATAGGTGATATATTTCTTGAATTAGATTATGCAGGATTATAGAAAAATCCATCAACAATGCATGTAAGCATTCTTGTATGTACCAATCACCATCAAATTCTAGCTCCAATTAAACATAAGAATGTTTCCCATTCCTTGAGGATTTTTTTTGTATTAGATTCTACATATAACATGAGCTCGGTTTTGGTAATCACTTAATTCCTTGTCCACATCTCCTACATGTCACACAACACCGCATAATAAAGTTATCTATTTAGGTAATTACTTTGTCACTCTAGCTTTCCTAGCTATCTAGTTGGAGATTTGAAGGTGTAGGGCATTTAAAAAATGTTGTCTTATAGCTGGGGTCCCCAAGAATGATACAACTTCTCACTTACCAAGCTACTAGTCTAAAAATCCCATAGGTTTAATGTTTAATTAATCAATCAAATATTAATGGATGGGGAATCAACACAAAGAATGAATCCATGCATGGGTTGTTTACCATTTTGTCCTTTCTAATAAGAAACACACATATCACCAATCTTCTCAATACTAAGCAGCTTTGAACATACAAATAACCTTCCACCAATATTCACAATAGACCTATAAAAATAGCCACTTCAAACCCATACACCATTTCAGAGTGAATAAATTTATTGAAAACCCTTATATAAATACTATAAACAATTATTCTATGTACTTTTATAAAAAAATAAAATTAAAAAAATAATTTATATCTTTTCGAATATTAAATTAACAATTATAAATTCACAATACTTTAAATACTTTGAAGAGCTATCTTACTAAGAAATACACTATCAAAGAAGGTTTTACAAATAGATACAATTCAAAATATTACTTTTTATTTTTTTTATATATTAAATTCAACCTTACCATTACAACTGCTCAAGACATCATGCTTACAACAGACCATTCACACAAGGTGAAAGCAGTTTTTGTAAGAGGAAAAAAACACAGATATCTAATAAAAAAATGATAATAAAGCCAATGAACTGCTGCTTGATTCATATATGTGAAAAATAGTATATATCTCAGCAGAAACAATATAATTAGAGGTAGCAAAATTATATTGAAGTTTCTACTTTTCAAGCAAGCCACGCACCATAAAATTACTTGTTTGAAATAAATTATCACATGGTTAGTTGACAGGTTTTCTTGCAAACTCAAGCAATAATAAACTTAAACTGGTGAAATTCGCTGGAATCCTGAAGTGTTCAGATATTCTATAATCGATCTTATAATAAGATGTATACATTACATTGTCTAGCAGAAATAAGTACAATAATTGAAACAGGCTAAAGTATGTTCAAATCACTGGTAACTTCATTAGACAGATCATTATCATATCAATTTGTCTTTCAAGAAAATGAAAAAGGATATTGCGATGGTGGGGAAATTATAGACCACATGTATCCAATGTGGTTCGTTAATTCGGCTTCTGAGAAGCGCTGCCTGTTCTCTGAGAGAAAAGAAGCAGCATGCGTGTTGGTTCCATCATTAAAGTGATGGTCATCCATGGATGCTCCCATAAAGTAAGAGAATATATCTGAATTGTACTCTTCTGCAGTTGCATGATGCATTTGATGTTGTTGAATCTCAGTCTGTTCAAAACTCAATGGAAACCCTTCATATGGGCTATTCTCTTTGATTGAACTACAAAATCTGGTTGAGAGATTTTGACGAGGTATATTTTCTGGACAGCTTAGATCATTGAAAGAATGTGGCAGAAAATAACTATTGGTAATTAAGTTTCTCGCTAAAACATCTTGTTCATATTCAAAGGTAGTAGTATTTGGATGGGGAATGAAGGTTTGATTCATGCTAATGTTAGCAATAGAAGAGTTTTGCTCACAAGCTCCACTATCTTGAAACGAAGAAATAACAGCATCGTTGAAAGCATGATTAAGAATCCCTATTGCTGAAGTTTCTGGAAGTTCAGTACTCTTTAGATGCCCTGGGGACTGGTTATACTCAGCAACTTCAATTTTGTCGGCCACGCCATTTGCAGTTTGTGGGTATATGTTTTCATAAGAGGTTCCTGGGCTGAGATTACTATCTTCATGTTTAACAAGCTCTGATTCGGAAATGGGCTTGTGGGTTTGAGGATCGATGCCCTGTCTTATAAGTTTTTTGCTAAGGTGAGAGTTCCAGAAGTTTTTAATCTCGTTATCAGTCCTGCCAGGTATGCGTCCAGCGATCAGAGACCACCTGAAACGCCATGATATAACTTTGATTCAATCATTTCATTTTAGATCTATTCTTTATAAACCCAAATTTGAATTCTTTGAAATTTAAAAAATGCTAGCTGTATTACCCACTAGCACACCACTATCTACAAGAACTTAAGCAACTGATCTGCTGTGTTGTAATTAGGCATACCTGTTACCCAGAAGACGGTGCAATCTGAGAATGAGGTCTTCTTCATCAGGAGAAATTCGGCCTCTTTTCACATCGGGTCGCAGATAATTCATCCACCGCAATCTGCAGCTCTTCCCACATCGCATCAAACCTTTGGAAACAATATTACAAGAGATAAGTAAAAACTTGGCCTTGAACAAACATTCTGTAAACAAGATTGTGAATAGTATTAAACCTGCTTTCTTTGGGAGAGATCTCCACCTTCCCTCTCCTTTCTTCTGTATATATTTCACAAGAAGATCGTCTTCCTGTGGACTCCAGGGACCTCTGTTGAGGCCCATTTTTGAGCAGCGCCTCATTCGCAACTAAATAGAATTTAAAGCCTCTGAATAGTCGGCAACAGACAGATCCAGAAACCCTGCTTAACTTGGTTCACAGGCAATGATCTACAACCATTACAACATGCAGCATGCAATGAATTTGAAATCATATACGTTGTAACTTCTCTTTTGTTTTAATCCCTAATTGTCTTTGATTAATACTTAGTAACTGGGTGTACGTGTATCTTTCTTGATATATCTTCATACGTCACATCAAGGTTCCGGAATAAAACTCTTTCCAGTTCAGGATATGCTTGCAAGCAACATCCCATCGGCACGGGAATGATGATCTTAATTTTCAATGGTTGGCTACTTACTACCAATATCTTGCACTTACCATATTTACGTATTTGGGTATGTATTTTATAAAGCAAAGTGCTTGATGGTGGACCACTCTTTGAGATTTTTATTTTCCTTTTTATAGATCTTTCTTCTGAGTCCAAGCAATCTCAGCTTTCGTCTTGAAATTAAACTCATTATAAGTTAAACCAATTTTATGATCTAACTCGAGTACATTGAGTGAGTGATGATTCTATCTTCTTAAGATAACTAACTTATATTGGTGTGGACCATATTGAACCCTCAATTACAATGACAATTCAGATGGTTAATAGAAGGATTTTCTTATACAAAATTATCCATTATCTGTAAAATTTAATAGGATTTTTTTTGAGTAAAGTATATATCAATGTTATCATATATCACACATTAAATTCTGATGGAATGTTTTTCTTTCTAGGAATCTATTTCTATTTTTAATTTTCAAAAGAAGTATAGTTCTCTATGATAGAATAAAATAAAATAAACATGATTGCAGTTAAACATATTCTTTATATTTCATTTTACAATATATTACATTGTAAGATTATTTCAAAATTTAAAGTTAAAATAGATCTCAAAATTTTACATATAAAAAAAGAGAAAGAAAGAAAAAAAAATCTATTGAATATTAAAAAATCTTTTTACTTTTTATTATCATTCCACTTTTTGAAAATATCTCTTATTTTTTAATTATTAAGATTATTTTTTGAAAATTTCCCCTTAATGCTTACATTTCCAACATCTAATTATTTTTGTAATGAAAAATATCTTTCAAAATTATTTAGACAAATTTATTTGCCAATTAATTTTATCCTACAAAATTCAACTTACAAAAATCCTTGTTAAATTAAGTTTGTCATGACATTATGGTGAATCATTAGATACTTTATTCTTGCATTAACAATGATGTTATTAGCTGAATTATTGGTACATGACATGATGGTGAATCATTCTACATTTTATTCTTGTACTAAAGATTATGTTATTAGTTCAATTATTGTTATAAAATATTAAAAATTTTATTATAGCCGAATGACTTGATATAACATCTTAATGTTGTTAGCATATATTCTAATTCTATTTTTTAAATATAAATATTCTATTATTTATTTAAAATTTAGGCTATAATACCACTATCATGACTAGAATAATATTTTGAAGTTTATTTTCAATCATGTAGTAGGTTGGACCAATTTAAACAAAAAATAATTAATCTCAAATAATTAGTTTTTATGTAATGAATGTTATAATCAACTCTTCCTTTACCATTCTATAAGATTTTTTTATTGCTCTTATATGATTTCCATGATATCTATCATAAATATAAAAATGTTTTTTACAATAACAATGATTTTTATTCTAAGATAATAATGCAATAATTTAATATGTATGTCCTGCCCAACTTCATTAGAAATTTTTGATTTCATGTATCATTTTGGAGCTATCACTTGTAAATATCATTTCATTTAAATAAATCATTTAATATTTATCCATATTGATATTTCACATACACTTTGCAATACTTCATTCATTTTGGATTCTAACAAAGTCATGGTGTAAGATATAATTACCAATCCTAGAATATGATACTATAGGAACTTGTTTCAAGCTAGATGATGCCTTCAATTTATAAACAAAAATAGAGATAAATTTAAGAAAAGGATCCTTCAATTTTTTATAAAATTATTAAAAATAGTTGTCAAATACAATAATTCACATGAGGAATCTTCTCATTTTAAGAAAATTCCTCATAGATTTATGCACCTCATTCAATTTTTTTCTCTTGTAAATTACCTATTAATACTAAAAAATAAGGTAATTTATTTGGAAATTTATTTCTTATAAAATATATTAATTTGATTGACGAAGTATTTTTATGTAGGAAATATTCATAAAATTCATCTTAAATGATTTAGTGTTTATCAATTCATATCACAAATCTTTCAAATTTTTTCCTTCATAAGAAAAATATAAACCATTCATAAAATTTATATCCTTCTATCACATATTGACTACAAAAATATAGTTACAAGCCTTTAAAGACTTTAATAAATTTTGTTTAATATCACATACCCTAAATTTTTCTAACCTATTTTTTTATGATTTGAAACTTAACGAACACAAATAAAATTAATATGCTATACATAAAGAACTTGAAAATTAAAAAAATGAATAAAATATATATTTTTTCGATAAAAGTTCGAAGACCTAAATAGTTTATATCTATATAGGAGAGAATTTGCACCCCTTACACAAATTCCACTTTTACACATCTCCACTTTAGAAAACCAAACTCGAAGGCTTAATTTCACATAATCCCACTACTCTTCCCCCACTTGGCACCTATTTTTAGTGTCAATGGAGATGTTTCTGTCAATGACATATGCGTGGTGCGCAAACATTTGCACGACACGCTTACATCCCTGACGGATTCTTGTAAGTAAAGCCTACAAAGATGTTATTTAACCACCAAAAATATATGCAAGAAGGGAAAGGTGATTCCCTTTACTAGGCCCCTAGAGTTTTTCACCTAGGAGCACTTGGTTTGAAAATGTGACTCTCTTTCACCTAACGACATGCTCTTTGGGTAGGTTCATTCAAAGGGTAGGGGTTTGAATAAGGTAGAATAGGGTTGTGTTGTGTGTGATGAAGTGTGTCTAAATGTTGAAGTATGATAAAACTAAACTAGCTATGAAATGTAAAGTAATGTAAATCTAAACCACATGCAACGTAAACTAAATGAACTAAATATGCACAATCTATAAAAGAATTTGAAATAACAAAAGTGGTGCACCTAGGTGTTGAAATTTGTAGATGAATATCTCTAGAATGTTCTGGAATCTGCCTAAAATGTTCAAAGGGACATTTATGCCAGAATGGGCAACCTAGTCCTTCTATCAGGAAAATATGTTGAAGTGGGTTTCTACCAAAAGGGTATCTAGAAATTTTAAAATCTTTGAAAGACAGGATCAAAGGGACTAGGTCACCATTATGGGTAACCTATTCCTCTTCCTTAGGATCTAGGAATAAATACTAGATCCTTCGATTTGCAATCCAGATCCCAATAGGTGTTTGGTTCAGGTTCTATAGAAAATGGGCTAAGAGAGCTCTTCAAACTTCAACTAGGGATTTGTTGACTTGAGTGATCTTGATGAGTTGAGAACACCTTCTTGGCACCTTTCTCCTTGACAAACCTACATACAAAAACTTGCAAATCACATACAAATAGGGGACGAGGGTTAGGGTTAGAGATTAGGGGTTTTCCTTAGTCAAACCCCTTTGATGATAATCAAATCCAAATGAAATATAATGAAAGGAATGGATGATTGAATGATACATCCAATACAAAAACTTACCAAATGTTTGATGAAGATGTCTTCTAGGTCACCACCTTAGGAAACCTAGCCCCTTTTGGCATAAATTTCAAAATTAAAACATAAATCTTGGGGGAATCTACCTCCCAAACCCTACCATGTGTCATTTTCATGAAAAATAGGGTTTAGCATGTATAAGTAAGGGTTTTCATCCTCATTTTGACCTCTCCTAAGATTATTTTTCACCTTCACAAGTACTCTTGCACTCAAGATTCCCAAGCAAGCAATCAAGCATAAGGCATCTCAAGCAACCTCCATTGGAGTCGGTTCTTGCATATCCACTTGGACAGTTTCAAGTGGTGGTCGGGAATAAAATGATGTTTAATCAAGTTTATCAGCTTTTCCTCCCAAAACACACTTAAGTTGGGACTAAAAGTGTAGATGCCAAAATCTACAAATGGTTTAGTAAACTCACAAACCAACATGACAGAAGTAAACATCCTTATGAAATATTGCATTTAGTTAAACATGCTAAATAAGACATTGAAACAACAAGGAAAAATAAATAAAGCATATAAAACATGAATGCAAATCTATTCCATAGCAGATTGGTGATATCTTTTGTGTAGAAGGCAACCCTTTCCCAACCCTGATAAGCAACATGAGATGATAAAATGTTGCGATGAAGAGAAAAATTAATTCTCACATGTAGAGAGTAACTTTGCATAAAATGTGTTGTGTGTTTGAAGGATAGGAGACTTGAATTTATAGTTGAGCTTGAAGAGAGGAGATGCCAAACTGATGAATGTGGGACTAATCCCCAGAAAATAGGATAGAGCCACTTGTGTGATTGGCCCATGGTTGTGCAAGTTTTGGCCAATGCGTCCATTTCAAATTTGAAAATGGCATTGAATGCATATAGTTGAGGGATTTGGGGGCAATTTTGTTTGAACAAAAAAGTCAAACAAGGGGATTTAATGAGGGCATATTCCTTGGGAATATGCCCTATGAGGAAAATAGGGGTTTTTAATAAATCAAATTAAATGATTTATTGTGCAAGTGGATGGGACATGGGTTAGTCTTAGCATTAATCAAAGATTTGACTAATTAAGCTAGTGATTAGGTGTTGTGACATTTGATTTGAATTTTAGTTTTAATTTTAAATCAAATGAGATCAAAATGAATATTAGCCATTTAATTAAATACATGTGATTTAATTAAATCAGGAAACTTTAGGAGATAATTAAATAATTTGATTTATTTAATTAAAGAGATAAGCTTAGTGAATTAATTAAATTGGTTTATTTAATTAATACACAAAATAATGTTGGATAAAGCATGATCATATGCACGAGTAAATTTTGCATGTCTACATTTTTCCCCTCTTTGAAGCAATGTACTTGTTGCATTGGTTCAAAGAATGATGTCACTGACATCGAAATTATTATTATTATTATTATTATTTTTTAGATGCCCCAGTGAAAAGAAGTATGTTAGTACATTTCCCCCTCAAGAGATAGAGCGAAAAGATTTGATTTGAGGTTGATCTCGCTATAAAGAGGTTCAAAATGGATGTATGGATGGTTAGACTATATGATCTATATGATAATGATGATGTAAATCAGATGTTTGGAAGATTCTTAGAATAAAAAATATATATTATCCTAAATAACTTAAATGATTATAAAAATGAGATGTTTGGAAGATGCTTAGGATAACAAATTTATATTATCCTAAGCAACTTAAATGATAATGCAATGCATGTGAGATGAATGCAGTGGATTATGTTTTCCTATGATGATATGAGATGATTATGCAAGATGTAAGATGGATGTAGGATGGATGTAGGATGGATGCATTGTTAGCGCAAAAAAAGATAGAAGAATGAGAGGGATCAACCTGTAATTCCAAGAAGATGCATAATTCCAACAAGTCCACTAGTCGTCAAGACTTTATTGGATATGATAATGAATGAGGATGATGTATTTCTTATACAAGGATGGGAGAGATAAAGAGCATACCCTTCTTTATGTTTGATAACACACATAGGTGTGATGCATCAAGGTATTAAGAACCAGGATGCTGTTGTGCCTAGTGTGATGGACTTTGACTTGTCAAATAGATAGGAGTAATCTTGTTCACATTTGACAGATGATACCTTATTCAAAATGCAGTTCATATATTCTAGAGATCTTAGGCCAAAACATAATAAGGCAAGCCTTCTTATGTGGTCAACAAGACACCTAAAACCTCCTTCCTACAAAAAAAACAAAGTACATATGACAAAGTTATTTTACAAGAATATCCAACAAGCACAACAGATAAAAATATAATGATCATTGCCCCATTCCTTTCTCTCTAAACCTATTTTTTTTAGGCATCATCGAGAGGTCTTTGGAAAGAGCACAAAATAAGATAAGTCTGCACAAGACCAAGATAAAGTAAACAAACAAGCTAATGTTCTTTGTACCACTAGGCAAGGCTAAACTATGGGATTACCTGATGCTGATGTCCATCACAAGAAGGTCGCATTCCTAGGACATGTTGTGATCAGTGTTTTGATGAGATTGGATTGGATGATAAGCTATTGATACTCTGATTTGATCAACTTGTTGACTTATGGATCTAGACTTGAGACTTTGATGATTGAGCGTTCACTTTTAAACCTGCTAGACTTGCTTCTAACTGACTTACCAACGGATGAAAGCGACAATTGATTTATTATGAACAATGATTACTGTGGGAGAAAGCGAGATGAGATGGATCCACCATTTTGGGTTTTTCAGATATTTTGAGGTTGTTTTGATATTTTTGAAGTGTTTTGCAAATGTTTTGATATTTTTAGATTTAAGACAAAAACACTAACTAAAAAACCTATCCTAGGGGTCTCGGGAGCTGACCCATAGATTAGCCTTGCCTACATTATACACGCAGAGACCCCATAGTTCGATTGGCCAAATACTTGAATCAATGATGAGATAGATGGGGAAACGGATTTCCATTTTATTGTGACGAACGCCTAAGGACTGACCTAAGATGTGAAATAGATGGGAAAATGGATTACCAATGCGACAGACGCCTAAGGATTGACCTAACTGTCTCGGGGGATGATCAAAGATCAGCCTTTCCTATGTTCAAGCTTAGAGACAATGTAGTTCGGCCTAGGTGAGAGACTGACAAGACTTGATGATGAAATTTTTGAAGATTTTCTGAGATTTTTGACATGTTTTTGGATTTTTTGATGAATTTTTTGAATTTTTTGGTTTTTTTTGATGAATTTTTTGAATATTTTTTATTTTTTGATGAATTTTTTATTTTTTTTAATTTTCGCATGATTTTGATGATTTAGATATGGATATGTGATGATATCAGTGCTTTCTTTTGGGATTTTGAAGAGAACCAAGCTTAATGTTGATCGATCGGTTTGATGGATTGATAGTTTGACTAAGTGTGTTAAGTCAAACAAAAGTGATAATGCACTTGTAAACTATAGGAAGTTGTGTTATCCTAGAGTAAACTTGTACATAAGGGAATGGTTTGACTAAGTGTGTTAAGTCAAATGCAGTGATTATGGATTTGATAATTTGGCTAAGTGTGTTAATCCAAACAAGGATGATAATGAACTTGTAAACCCTGGGAAGCTTTGTTATCCTAGAGTAAACTCGTGCACAAGATGATAGTTTGAATAAGTGTGTTAAGTCAAACAAAGTGATAATTCATTAGATTCAATTGATCAAGATTGATGAAGCTTGATTTGGAACAAAATTATTTTGATGATTTAATGTGATGCTGACGTGTGCATTAGATGCAACTGATATGAATTGTTTGGATTGATGTTGGATTAAAGATAAAGATTGATAAGGAACATCGTCTTGTCAAAATATGCCATGGGCTATTGATTTGGATTTTTTGGCTCACAAATTCTTTGACCAATTTGATTTTGCGTCTGCCACTATTCTAATCACCATATAAGTTGGAGGACATAGATCAAGATTTATTCCTAAAGCAGGATATAAATATTTGCCCCTAGTGTTTAGCAATGATTGAATGACCATGGGTAGATTCTTGGATGAATGGATATGAAATATCTTGTGATAAGATAAGGTGTCCTAATAGAGGATTCTCATTCGGATAATGCTTCAAGGCTCAGATAATGTTGGGTAGGATGGGATCAATGATAATGACCCATATCAAGATGCTTACCATAAACAACTACGCGGTGTGCACCAAAATTTTCTAAGATCAAGATAACTTGGATTACGGATGAAGATGGATTGGATAAATGGTTCATGGATGAACGGATTTAAGATGGATGGAATGTTGGCTTTATTATGGATGTGTTAAGATGCTTTCTCCTGAACTGGCACACGTAGATGATCGATTCTATGCATGACGTCTATTTTCTAGGTTTTCATCATGGTACCTGTCCAAAGTGCCACCGAAGTGGTTTTCACTAGAGGACTATTTTTTTCTCTACTGGTTTCAATCCTTTTTCTGATTTTCTTTTATTTTATGAGAGATTTTAAGCTGATGTTGAATCACCTTGTACTACTGACATTGATGCTTCTTTCATAATGTTCCATCAATATCGTGCTTGAAGAAGCTTCTTTGCTAAGATACATGCACTTGAAAGCAACTTTAGAGATTCCTGATCTATTTTGTTGACACCAGAGTTAACTTTGTCTTTGTGTGTACATCACGATAGAGTACCTTTTGAATCCATTTGATGAAGGGTCATTGCCAACACATGGTCAATGTGAGAATTGGGTATCATGCGTGGAGGCATGGATGGTGGAGTGTGTTTAGGAATAAAATATGGATTGGTTTATAGTTTGGAACTTTTGAGTCTCCAAACTTGGGAAGATAAGCAATTATGGATGGTTACGGAAGTGTGTGTGGAATTACAACCAATAGCTCGATACACTTTGTATGTCACTTGAGAAGCCTAATTTTTATTTTCTGGACATCTTTGATGGATAATCTTCCCTTTTTAATTTTTCCCCATAGTTTCTTTGACTGATGGAGTTTGATAGGGATAATCATTCTTTGTACTATTTTGTATCCACTTGTATTTGATTTGTCCTTCGTGCTTTGCTACTTTTTCTTTCATAGCATTCTTCATGTTTTGATTCAAATATCCCTTATTTTGATGTTGGTCCCAATTCGTGGATGGGGTGATGGGTGGATGAAGACTCGTGACGTGGTAGGTTGTAGTATTGGCATCGATTTCCTCATAAGGATCCTTCATGCTCCCTATGTTGATGTTTGCTTGTGATAAAGTTGCCCCCACTTTTGTGGAAGTATCACTGATATGTTTATATCCCTTAATTGTTGAATAACCAAGTCCTTGATGCTTAGGATTACCAATAATTTATATTGATTCTAGGATACCCTGTTCATGTAGGCCTAATCCTCTACCTTGATAATTCATCTGCTAAAAAAATTTATCTGCAATAGGATATGATTTATCTTGGAAAAAAGGTGTTAATTCTTCTTTGTTCTGTGGTGGATCTTCAAAAGTGACGTCTTCTTTATTGATGAGACAACTTTCCCTAAAAAAGTTAAGTGATCCAAATTTATAAGTGATAGGATCCTCCATATGTGGGATTACTTCCTAATTGATGTATTTAGCTTGATCTTGTGAAATGTCAGAGTTTAATGCTTCTTCAAGAGGTATTGATGATTCATTATCCTCATAAAATTCTTCCTCATGATTCATTCCTGATAAGCTTTCACATGATGTTTGTGATTCATAAATTTTGTAAAAGCCTTCTTCATGACCCATTTCTGATATGTCTCTAGATCTATCTATATCTTTATCATGTGTACAAATGTTAAGAGTAGGAGACTCTTGTTCCTTGGGAATGATGTTAAGAGTATGAGTCTCTTGTTTTGAATGGAGATCATCTACGTGTCCATCGAAACAAAGCATCTCTTGGGTAGATGGAGGAGTATGTGCTATATTGATATGATTATCATTTGTGACATCTTGTATAGATAGGAGAGCTCCCATTATATCATTGCACTAGCTTGGAGATACAAATTATTGATCTTGAATAATTTTAGAATTGCTTTCGACATGCTTTGGATCAAGTTCTTGACATGGGTCAATTTCAAAGAATGGATTGCATTCTTGGATATCTTCACTAGGCATAGGAAGATTCTCAAATGTCATGAGGTCAAAGGATGTCCATAATTTTTGGAAATGATCATTGCTAGACCTTGGTGAAAGATGTTGATCATGCTTTGGAGTAAATTCTTGAGATATGTCCTCTAACTCATTAGGTGATGTAGAGACATTTTCAACATGATCATTGGTCGAAGGATCTTGATCATCATTTTCAATGATTGTGGTGGGAATTTTTTTCAAGCTCTACTATCAGATTAAGGCCTGCATTTGTTTTTGAGCCAACAATGCTTGTTGTTGGTCATGTTGTTGTTGTGCCAACAATGTTTTTTGTTGGGATTTTTGTTGTGCTACTTGTTGATACACTTGTGGATGGATTGCTTACAATAGTGCTCGGTATTGTGCATGCACCTGTTAAGCCTGGTGTTGGGCTAATTGATCCGCTTGTGCTTGTTGAGCAGCTAATTGTGCAACTTGTTGGTTTTGGAGCACCTTTTTGCAGGAAGCTTCTTGAGCATCTTGCAACATGATAGAGAATAATTTTTTCATGTTGTATTTTGGCGGTGGTGGTGGTGGATTGGGAATGGTGTTGACCATCGTGGTGAAAGGAGCAATTGTATTGATAATCGGGGTTGCTTTGATTGTTGTCATCTGTTGTTGTGATATCCATGGTGCAGCTGGAGGATTTATTATTATGCTTTGTTTATGATTGGCGTGTTGCTCAATTTCAGTTGATTGATGGTTGGTAAAGGGAGAAGACTCATGCCTTGATTGTTTGGTTGATATATTTGTAATTTTTGATTTTGATTTAAATCTACCAAAGGGAAAGATGTTCCAAAATTGAGATTGGGAAAACTCACATTTTTTGTACTATTGAGGTTTGTAGGAGATAATGATCCCATGCATGGATTGTACAAATGTAATTTTTCAAAATCCATTGGTATTGTAAGGCTTGGATAGTTTGGTTGAATTGGATTAGTCATGATGTAAGAATTGAAAGTTTATATTCCATGTTCCTCTTGTGTTTTGACCTTGTTGACCTTTGAGGGGTTTAGGATCAATGATGAGATGGAGGATGAAATTATATGGGTGTTTGGACTTTTAGGAACTTTGGATCAATGCTAGACTTTAGGACTTGGTTTGATTTTGATTTTGCTTTTGAGGATAGTTTGACTAGGTGTGTTAATCCAAGCAAGATGATGGTAAACTTTTAAACCCTAGAAAGTTGTGTTATCCTAGGGAAAACTCACATAAGAGAATGAATTGGCTAAGTGTGTTGAGCCAATCAAAGTGATCATGAACTAGAAGACCTTGAAAAGTTGTTTTATCATAGAGGAAAATTTATTCAAGAGGGTTGATAATTTGACTTGGTGTGTTAAGTCAAACAAGGTGATGTTGATTTTCCAAAATTCTAGCATGAATGATATTTTCCAAGGTTCCAAAATTTGTTGGTGAAATGGGAATTTGATAAATGTTTGGATGGATGAAGTGTTTTACTTGATCCTAGATGAACCTAAAGGACTTGTTTATAATACCAAGGTTTTGAATAACATGTTTTTTCCCTAAAAGTGGTTCAAACCAAAAGACCAATGTTTCCATGAAAACCAAATGACTTAAAAGGGACCAAGCACATGTGTGGTTCAATTTTCTTTTATCTTTCTTAGGTTTGGTTCTTTTTACCATGAACACTTTCTTGATTATGCTTTTCAAACTGAATTTCCAATGTCCTAATTTTTTTTCATGCCACAAAGTGCATTATGTGGAAATCAAGGAAAAGGTTTCCTAGTGTTGACTTTGGGAGAGACAAATTGAGATGTCTGAATGTTTAGAAGCCTTCTAGAGATAAGAATCCCTAGGGACAAGCAGTAATATGTGGACACCTCCAAGGTATTCCTTCTTCTAAAGGGTTTTAAATTCTGATGATTCGTTGAATGTTTTCTTTCCACTGTTTTGGATCCAAGAAAAGTGTTTTCAATGCCAATAACATGCACAATCCTAGGATGAAGAGACAATATTTGTTGGGATCCCACTTGGATAAATCTAGCTACGTATATTCAATGTGGATGATTATATGTTTTACCACACAGGCTCCCCCTTACAGTGCACTCGCTTCTCAGGTTATCTAAGCATCAGTACCCATGAATCTCCCATGGAATAATTTTCATCTCTACAACAGAACTGCATGTATAATGTGGGGCAGTTTCAAAAGACATGACCTTTTGCACCAACAAATAGATAGGATTTTGGTCTTTTCTAAACAAGAGGCTTTAATTCAAAAAAAATTGTTTGTGGAGGCTAATCCATGCAATGAGAGACCATTGTTTCCCTTCTTGTTGGATCCAACCGCATGATACTAGCTTTTGTTCCAGTACCCACTTTTATATCCCGGCTGGAAATACACTTGGCTTTAGTGTGTTACTGGTTGGGTCATTCCCTTAGGTGAGTTATTTTTCCCACAAGGCAGGCCCTGTAAGATAAACAAAATTGAGCAAACATATTCATAATCTGATCAACCTTCATTTAGAAACAAAGGGAGAACACTCACAATAAGTTTACTCACACTCGCAAGATGTTTTGTTCAATTTTGAGTTCCCAAATCGAAATGTGGAGGAAATCATTTAAACAATCTAATATCACAAAAACATTTTTGATTCTCAAGGTCACCATGAAGTACGAGAGAAGTGTATATGCCTTTTAAATGATACTAAGTTGTGAAAAATATTGCAAAACATGAAAAAAAATTGTTCATTTTAATCCTCAAGCAATGATTTTGATTCATTTTAAAGCACCAAAATGAGTGTGAAGTTTTCCTTGTCCAATTTTCAAAACCGAAACAAAATCTAGTGAGTTTCTTAAGTTCAATTTTAACCAAGTTGGAAAGATCAAGTCAAATGGTTAATTTTAAACCCACAAAAGAAAAGATGAGTTGGTTCAAAACAGAAAACAAAAGTAGTAATTGGAGCCCTAAGCATTAAAAAATACTTTATGAATTTTAAGTTTTAAATTTTAAATTTTCTCTTTGACTTCAATCTTGCTTCATCTTTACTTGATTCCAATTCTTGATTCCGATGTCAACCTATAAAACATTACAAAGTAAAACTTTTAAAAATAAAATTTACTTCAAGGAATAAAAAGAATAAGAATTATTCCTATCATACAAAGTCTTTAAGTTTAAATGATGGTTATGTTTAAATATCAGTTTCAATAAATATAAAAAACCGTATTCAAGAGACACTACAAGGTAATAAAAATTGTCGTCTTTTATGCTCAAGATCAAGCATTGTCTTCCTTATTGAAACTACGTTATGTGATTCAAGTCAAACAAGTTATTTTCCAAATAAATCTTAAGAAGTGTTAATTTTGTTATCTCCATATCGTGAACACTTCAAAGATAAATCATAGGCCCAAAGTTGCCACTATTTTTAAATCAATATCTATAGTAAATAATTCAAGATTATATGCCAAAGATCTACCTGCAAGAGAAAATAAATATGTCAGACCTGAAAATAAATATATAATGCCATGCATTGGATTGCAGATAATGCATACCACCTACCCAAGGTTTCCATTATTGATAGAGATTAATTTACCTCCAATCAAGATCTACTTGAATGATATCACTTTGATTAACCCTATGCAACAAGAATAGACAACATAATAAATGTGGATAGGCAAGACTGAATGTGAAAAGAAATTAATAGTACGTCCATAAAGAAGCTCGGGTTCAAAGCTCAGGTTGAAGGTGTTTGAGTGAAATAACACAATGAATTCGATTGGGCAAATAGTCACCACAAATTTTTGGGAATATGACAAGTGGAAGGCATGTTTGGTTGATAGGGGGATTTGAAATAAAATACCATTTAACAAAAAAAACTATGAAAAATTACTCTTTGTTCAGTTCACTTCAACAGGTCAATCCTTAAATCATTCATTGTATCTAGCTCACATGAATTTTAACAGTCGATGGGTAAGACTTTATCACAAAATCAAAAAGAAAGGTCTATGGTGACAGACAAACATTGATTGCCTATCTCTATTATCAATTTTTCTTTCACCTACTATACTTTCAGTCGAACACTTACCAAACTTGAAGCAAATTTCATATAAGGTATTATGAAGATAAAACTGAGCTAAGATATGAACTTGTGGCTTGTCTATCAGCTAGGAACAACATAGAATCTGGAAGACAAACTTATGAGAAAAGGTCAAACGTCATATGCAAACTGTTATGATATAAATAATCAATACAGAAAATGCGACGTATTAAGCTATATGTCCTCGAAATATTTCAAACTTTTAATTGGCATTAATAAATATACATGAATTAGATCATATTCTCATAAATACACCTCACATATCATAGTTGTACATTCAAATCCCTAGAAAATGTTGTTTTGTCACACGTTTTCCAGTGAGAAAATATCAAAGCTTTGTTGAATGCCCCTTAGAAACATTTAAGTTGAATGCAGTTCCGTAGGTGAAAAATCAAATTCCACATTCATGGAAAGATGGACAAATTTTAAGCTGCTATAATGACTCGTGCACAAGCTATTTTTTTTCTTTTAAGATCCAAATTTTGACGGCGATTAGCAGTGAGAAACGCGAGTACAATAATGAGGTTGTCAACACATTGTATACCTATTATTTCCAAAGTAAAGAAGCACACATATAATTATATGAATTATGCATTTATCATCTGCATATGCACACCTATAAGTATGTATACATGTGTGTAGGCTTAAACTCCTATCAACTGCGTATTTGAGATATCATTACAACAAGATGGTATATCTGTCATTTCCAGAACAGTGTAGCACATATGCAAAGGCATATTCACATACAATTCATAGCTATCAGTTCCAGAATAAAGAAACACATGCATACACATATACATGTTCACACCATCCATATATGGATACTAGTAGGCACTTATCTATGACAGAAGAAACCAAAACTGCCACAGTGATGGCACCTGTTAATGTGCCTAGCACTGCTTCACTGCCTTGTTTCTAGACAAAGCATACTTCTCTACATGGATACAAGTATTATCATAATAATGTGACAAGTGAAAGCAAGTGGGAGGACCCAGATGAGCTGACAAAATTTGGGCAACAAAATAAATTGCAACAGTCTAAATTTCCATACCACCAAATGAGGAAATGGATCAAATTAGAAAGCATGAAGTATAAACAGACTTACCTGATAATCATAAATGTGAGTCTCATGTGAAGACAGAATATGTTCCAACTCCTACTCGCACATATAAAGATTTATTTGTTCACTAAAAA
The DNA here is from genome assembly GCA_007115665.2 of Sequoiadendron giganteum. Lineage (NCBI taxonomy): Eukaryota > Viridiplantae > Streptophyta > Pinopsida > Cupressales > Cupressaceae > Sequoiadendron > Sequoiadendron giganteum. Next base: position 135,634,499 of record CM021106.1, read on the forward strand.
AGAGTCACGTTTTAATAAAAATATAAAATGAGTCCAGCCAGTTTAAAAAACTAGATTAGTTGGTACCGTGATGGGGACATGCTGGTGGTTACTGGTAGAGGGAAAATAAAGAGGTTTCAATGAAAAAATAGATACGACAAGAAACATATTATAAAACCACACCCTATTGGATGGCCTAACACCCCTTTATTTGAACCTTCCAATTTGAACTCTACCATTGATAAAAAAAAAATTTATATCCTTGACTACAATGAGTATGTTAGTAGAAATAGAGATTTTACAAAAGTAAATAATTTATAACCCTATCTGGAGTATAAATCAATATGAATGGTAGAAGAAAAATCTTTATATTCAACTAGGCTAGTGCCATTTTGTAGATGCCAAAATCTACAAATGGTTTAGTAAACTCACAAACCAACATGACAGAAGTAAACATCCTTATGAAATATTGCATTTAGTTAAACATGCTAAATAAGACATTGAAACAACAAGGAAAACTAAATAAATCATATAAAACATGAATGAAAATCTATTCCATAGCGGATTGGTGCTATCCATTATGTAAAAGGCAACCCTTTCCCAACCCTGATAAGCACGATGAGATGATAAAATGTTGTGATGAAGAGAACAATTAGTTCTCACATGTAGAGAGTAACTTTGCATAAAATGTATTGTGTGTTTGAAGGATAGGAGCCTTGAATTTATAGTTGAGCTTGAAGAGAAGAGATGCCAAATTGATGAATATGGACTAATCCCCAACAAATTGGAGACAACCACTTGTCATAATGTGATTGGCCCATGGTTGTGCAAGTTTTGGCCAATGTGCCCATTTCAAATTTGAAAATGGCATTCAATGCATATGGTTGAAGGATTTGGGGGGAATTTTGTTTGAACGAAAAATTCAAACAAGGGGAGTTAATGAGGGCATATTCCTTGGGAATTGCCTTCTGAGGAAAATAGGGGTTTTTAATAAATCAAATTAAATGATTTATTGTGCAAGTGGATGGGACATGGGTTAGTCTTAGAATTAATCAAAGATTTGACTAATTAAGCTAGTAATTAGGTGGTGTGACATTTGATTTGCGCTTTTGTTTTAATTTTAAATCAAATGAGATGAAAATGAATATTAGCCATTTAATTAAATACACGTGATTTAATTAAATCGGGAAACTTTAGGAGATAATTATATAATTTGATTTATTTAATTAAAGAGATAAGCTTAGTGAATTAATTAAATTGGTTTATTTAATTAATAGATCAAATAATGTTGAATAAAGCATGATCGGATGAATGAGTAAATTTTGCATGTCTACAAAAAGTAAATAAAGGGGAAAAATTAACATAAGAAAGGGGTTAATTAGTGGATGATAAGCCTAGGAAGATGTGAAAATTCCTTGCAACACTTTACAAAACCTTGACACAAGGTTTGGGAAAAGGTAAAAGGGTGTTATTTAGGTGAAATGTGCTAAAAGGGTCTTAGACAAGTGGGAAGTATTACAACACTTTACAACACCTTAATAAAACACCATTAGAGTAGTGTTGAATTGTAAGCTTTCAAGACTAAATCAAGCAAAAAAAGGCCACAATGAGTGAAAAAGTGTTAAAGACTACACTTTTTGGCGACACATTTAGCCCCTTCTTTAGTGAGAGGATGAACTCACTTCAAACTCACACTAAAGTAGCTAAATCATGTGTGTCAAGCGAGATCTAATGTAATCATGCTAGTAAGGTGAGATGACTATGATCAAGAGGGATGATCAAGATCCCATGACAAACTAAACATAAGTACAAAGGATCACACAATAAGTGATGTGAAATCACAGAGAAAAGTCATATCAAGCTTCGACTACTTTTCCAACTAGTTGTGGATTAGATCTATGATGTTTGTCTGAAAGAAAAGGATGTACTCACTCTGGGCCGACGAGACTTTTATTTGTTCGTGAGATGAGAATGCCAAAAGGTGGTGAGATACATACACATGGTTAGCATGCACTCACACACAAAAAGGTGGCTATGGGGAAATTTTTGCCACTAGTTGGGCTCCTCGCTCAACCATACCAAAGTTATACCTCCTAATAACTTGGATAAGGCACCACAAAATACAAGGGTGCGGTTCATGAGACAAGCAAACCCTTGGATGCTTAGAACTCGTGGACAAAGGTAAGATGGCACCACAAGCATGAAAGTTGTGTTATGCAAGGTGCAAAATGAAAATTTTGAAAAGGTATAATGCAAAAGGGATGTTCAAAGGAGTCTTGTTTATTTCATATGAGGTCTTTAACTTAGGGAAAATTGTGTCTAATTTCTCCCAAAAGAGGACCTATCAAAGGATATAAGATTCACAAATTAGGGGATTTACTGTATCGCATTAGGCCACTAAGAGGAATGTAGTATGCTAAGATAAGTCACACTTATGAAGGATATTACACCAAATTATGTCCTCAAAATGAGAAAATGAATCATGTGAAGTGACAAGGATGCACTAAGGACCAAGACAAATGCAAAAGGAAATAGTGCCAATGTATGCCCCCACTTTAAATAAATTGTGAAAAACCGTATTGTGTGCAATTACTTTAAAGTAGAGAATAAAAAAATGCAAACAAGAAACAAGGACATGAGAGATGAATTGGAAATCCCTATGCCAAGTGATAGGTGTCCAAGAAAGGATAGTATGTCATATGCGAGTTATCTTAAGACATGTCGTCCACATCCCAATATTTCTCTTTGTATGTTCATGAGATGTTAATGTCTAGTGAAAAGAGGTAATGACAAGTGGCATAAAAGTACAAGGCTAACAAACCCATTGTCCCCACTTAGTGTAGCACAAAGGTGAGCCCAAAATGGATGATGGTATGTTGCTCCTCATGAAGGATGCAAAACATGCAATAGTGAGTGTGCAATGGCCCTAAAACTATTACAATGCAAGGATCAACAACTAATGTTATTTATGTGGGTAAGGAAAAAACGTGTCAAAAAAAGTAGCCATGATGGTGTAGTCTTTTTCATACATGTAAGTAATTTCATTGTGACTTGGGTGATGTGATATGTTCTTCTTTAGTGGGGGAAAGAATAGAGAATTCTTAGGAGGTCCAATAGTAGATGGGGATCTAATGGACACTTGCATATGCATAACCTTAGTGGGTGTGGGTTGATGTATCTCAAAGAAAGGGAAATTGAGTATCATCATTTTACTATTCCCTAAGGAAGACACGTTATTTATTTAAAGGAGTGCAACCACGTTGTTGTTTTCATCCACCATGATACCTTCCCTAGTATGAGAATTTGTAGGAGAAATCCAAACAAGATGTTCATGAAATTTATTTTCTAGTTCTACACTATTGACTTCATCGCAAGTAAAGGAATGATCAATGGTTGAAGTATCTTGTTCCATCATAATATCTTCTTCACCAATAGGAGAGATATTAGGAGAGGGGGAAAGTGGAGTGTTGTGATTTATGGTTGCATTATCTTCCTCTAAGGTGTCATTCTCTTGTGTCATAGTATTTATCCTAAGAGGATGTAACTATTTGGAAAGTGAAAAATAATAGGTTTATCACATGGCATGATTGGAGTTGGTAAAGTAGCTTCATCGCTCATAGAATAGGCATTAAGAGAAGGATAACTAGGAATTAGATGTTTACCAATGATTGGACTATTTTGTTCAAATAGACTCTTCCAAATGTGAGGAACATTAGGAAGGAGAGAAATAATGTTATAAGTCTCAATCATTGGATTGTTGAATACCAATAGTCTTCGTTATTAAAGCATTATTGCAAATAGGGGAGGTGTTGGGAGATTATTGAGGACTAGTTAAGGTAGTAACCATGATTTTAGCTTCATTTGTTATAAGGTATTTGGAAGAGGGAGGAGGAAGAGGGAGACAAGAAAGACCATCATGATCTTTGATGATTATGTATTTTTTCAACAAGATACCCTCATCACCAATGGTAGAGATATCGGGAGAAGAACAATGATGATTATCATGAGTATCAATGCTTACATCCTCTTGTGGTAAATATTTAGTGGATGTGCGAGGAGAGATGAATTCATCAAGGGTTTCATCTAAAATGTCAAAGTCATCACTACTAAAGGGCTTAAGAATTGTGTGAGTGGGTGCTTGTGATGTTTGTAAAGTGTTTTTTTCATTTTGTAATGAATGTGATCTAAATGAACTAGGAACTAATGTTGAAAATGAAATTTTTAAAATTATAATACTATGCTTAAGTTCCATGAAATGAAATGTAATATAAGTTATGCGAACTTAAAATGCAATGTAAAGTCATAGGGTGAAATGCAACTTTCAGATTGCAAATAATGTAATTTACTGATTAAACTGAAAATAAAATGTTGTGAATGCAGAGTGAAATTTAAGCAATGCATGAAAGGAGCTAATCTAAGCTAGATTAAGTAAAATGCATGTAACAGAAAGACAACCCATTGATACAAATAGATAATGAGAGAAAACATAAGCCTAAAAATAGAGTTTTCAGCTCTATAAAATGCTATTTTAGAGGCCCAAAGGGACTAGGTCACCCAGGGTGGTGACCTAGTCCACTTGGGAAAATTCAAGTGGTTGTCAGGAATAAAATGATGTTTAATGAAGTTTATCAGCTTTGCCTCCTGAAACACACTTAAGTCGAGACTAAAATTACATAAATGGGACAAATTAACATAAGAAAAGGGTTAATTAGTAGATGATAAGCCTAGGAAGATGTGAAAATTCCTTGCAACACTTTACAACACCTTGACACAAGGCTTGGGAAAGGGTAAAACGGTGTTATTTAGGTGAATTGTGTTGAAAGGGTCTTAGAAAAGTGGGAAGATGTATTACAACACTTCACAACACCTTAATAAAACATCGTTAGAATATTGTTGAATTGCAAGCTTTCAAGACTGAATCAAGGGAAAACAAGGCCAAAATCCATGGGAAAAGGCCAAAATGAGTGAAAAAGTGCCAAAGACTACCCTTTTTGGCAACACACTTCACTTCCTATTGGAATTTAAATATTAACACCTCCCTTTGGCTGGTCAATCTGAATATGGTCATTTCTTCATCTCCTTTCTTCATATTGATCATTCCTTCATCCATTTTTCATCTCTTGGAAAAGCTTACACGATCTCTAAATAGCTTTATTCATTCATCCTCAAGAATTACATCATCATTTTACACTCCATAGCAGAAACCCATAAATCCATCACTTCAATAGAGCAAGTGTAAGATAACTCTATTGCAACAGAGGCTTGAATGTCTCTCATCTTTCTGCTCCACTAGCCTTGAGCACTTTGGATGAAGGTGGTAATCTCCACATTCATCTTCTCTATTACTTGGTTGAGTTAGCACATTAATATTTTGAAGTTTTTTGTGTACTTTTCTTGTATTGCTTTCTTTATCACGCCATTCTATATCATTGCAAATTTGGTTTTCCATGGAGGTGCGAACACCAAAATGGGGGTCTGACTGAGGTAGACCCCTAAATAGCTCCCCAACATTTTCCCTCTTTTTTATGTGTAGGTAGAGAGTTCTTGGAGCAAGCTGGAAAAAAATTTATTGTGTGAGATCATCTTCGTCACCCTTCTGGCAATATATTTCCTTTGTCACACTCATCTTTATGTTTTGTATTTCATAGTGCTATTCTGCACCTTTAGAAACTCTTAACTAGGATGATAGTTCATTTTTGAGTGGTCCAACCTTTTCTCCCTAGTTTTTTGGTTGTACGAACGCCAACACACCGCATTGTCATCCTAGAACCACACTTATGTCCTCTAACAGAGAGCTATCCAAGACACGGATTTGACCTTAAAATTTGGCTCACCTAGTATCTTATCAACTCTCAAGTTTGTAGAATGGGCGAGGGACTTCATAGTCCTCATCATTCTCATCTCGCCTATCCTAACATTCTCTTTAACTGAGGTAAGTTATAGTAGCCTTATTATTCTCGATCTTTTGTGACCTAGGGCCTTGCATTGGTTGGTCCCCCTCTCTTACATTTTTGGTGAACCCGACGTGAACCAAAGTCTACTCATTTGTCAATGTTCTGAGCTTTTCCTCTTATACCCTTCGATTCATTTTACTCCTACATGTTGTGAAATTTTATGAGTGTCAAAACCCAATCCATGACCTCTAACCTTCTAGGTATATTGTGAGTAGAATTATACAACACCTTTCGATGGAGAGGATGAAGGTCTCTTTTATTTTCACTACTAGTCTCTTCTCTGGTTCTATAGTTGGTCTTTCTATGCAAGAGCATGTGTCACTAGGAGAGTCTAGATTCTTTGATGAAACTGATCATGTACCTACCCCTTCTACATTACCTACATCATCTTTCATTGATGAGCATGAAGCCTTTTGCATCCCCTCTAAATATGTCACTAGTTTGAGCAAAGGGTTGGGTGCTTTGGAAAATAACCTAGAGAAAAACCCAAAGTTGGCCAGGGATGCTAAAGTTTTTAGTGAAATAAAATGTATGGTAGGAAAAGATCAAACAGGCCTAGCTCCTAGCTAGTCTCATTGGTCTAGCTGAAGCATGCACCCCTTTGAACCATGGTAGCATGATACAAGGTGACCCCTTTGAAGAACATGAGAGGCAGTTAGGAGTGTCGATGCCTCCCATGTCTGTATAAATAGTTGACATAGTCCCTTTTATTAGTATCCCTATGACTTCTAAAAGTTTTGAAATTGTCAAAGTAAACATGAATCCTCTAGGTTTCCATCTCCCCCCCTCTTGTTGTCCCCGGTGGTGGGGGATTTGGTGGGATGATTGGCGAAGGCTTTGTTAGTGGTAACTTTAGTAGCGGTGGTGGCACTGGCATGAATGGTTCCAGTAGAGGTCATGGTGGTGGTTCTAGTGGAGGTTACACTGATGGTGGTGGCATTGGTGGATGCTTCAATGGTAGTAATAGCGGTGGTCCTAGCAGTGGCTTTGGTAGTGGTCCCATTGGTGGACTATGTCTTTTAATGATCTGGTTCTGAATACCCTTCTTCAAAATATGAGGAAGATGTAGAACCAGCTAGAAAACCTTTCCCAAGCTTTTTCCTAGCCTATTTTTCATCCCTTCTTCTAACATAGCCATTTTCGATAGCAATTATAAACACTCCTTTCTTACAAGGGATAGAGATTCCTAAATTTGAGAAATACGACAGAAAAGGGGACCCACAAATGAATGTGTCCACCTTTAATGCCTTATGTACAAACTTCTTCCATCATGATGCGTTGATGAAAAATTGTTCCCTCGATCCCTCAAGGATACATCACTCGAATGGTACCATTCCTTTCCTGACAATTCTATATTTACATTCGATTAGCTTGTGAATCAGTTCCCATGACAGTTCTAAGTCAACATCAGACCTAAGACAACCTTCTTTGACCTTGTTCGATGTAAACAAGGGGATAATGAGAAGATTCCCGATTTTATATTCTAATATCAAGTGCTCTTTTCACAAATATTGTAGTCGTTTTGGACTCCAATGTGCAGAAAATGTTCATAAGGAACTTACAAAGGCCTTGGAAAGAGAAGGTTTCCCTCATGAAATACCCTTATTTTAAATATTTGTGTGCAGCCCTATGAGAGTACCAATAGACGGTAGTTCAATTCAGGGGATCTTTCTCACACTCCCATCTTAAAGGAAATTATTATATCAATCTCTGCAGAAGGAGAAACTATTGTGAATGTAGTAGCGACTATGGATAGCAATGGCCTCAAACATGACCAAAAGTTCATGAAGTTATCAAAATATTCTTCCTCCATTTTATAGAAGTTGTTTAAGAATAAGATCGTTAACTTGCTGACTCCAAAAATAGTTAGGGAACGATAGCCTAGCTAGTATGAAGCAAATACCTATTATCAATATGATCGAGTTAACAGATAAGATATTGAATGTTTCATGTTCCTTCATCATGAGATACAGGATCGCATCGAGGATGATACTATCTATCTCGATAGAAGTAAGGAAAATATGAATAAATAAGTGGTGAAAGATAATAGTGAATTGCAAATATGCACAGACCCGTTTTCGTCACATTCTTCCAACATGATTATCAATCCCTCTAATTATGTTTCCCAACTTGAAGCCTATGTTAACATGGTTACTATTACTCCCTCTCTTCGTCTTGCGACTGGTTTTTTGGATATAACATTCACTTCGCAAGATGTACCAGCAAATGACAAACATTCTTCACTCTACATTCTCGCTCGCCTCAATGGAAACATTGTGACAGGAGTTTTAGTCGACCCCGTGACCATAATGAATGTCATCAAAGAGGAGACTTTATTCTTTAACTCACTACAATGGGGGGAATATGAAAAAAAATCCATCATCTGTACACATGATGGTCTTTCTCTTAAACCCTATGGATCGAATAATGTTGTCCATGCTGGTTGGACCTAGGAACATAGAAATTTTTTTCAATGTCGTTCCCGAGTTGGATCTATTCATAGTGAAGCTAGGTATAGCTTGGTTGGCTTCCATGAATGGGATCACCTCTATAATTCATAAGTGTCTTAAGTCTTCTAATGAAGGTGTCATGCATGTGGTGCATGATACTAGATACTAGCATGTGGTGTCCCGTACGAGATATTCTTTGGATCACTTTTGGATTGCTCTAGTCAGTCTGCTTCCTCCAAGAACAAACCTACTTTAGAATAATTATGTGAAGCATAAGACTAGAGGCAATGGAAAACCGAAATTGTCCCTTCCTATAGCAAAGCATTTAGTTTCCTCCTCTTCTTGAAAGGGAAAGGAGAAGCTTGCTCCTTCTTAGACTACCTCATCTACTCCCCCTTCTTAGGAGGAGTATTGGATGAATAAGCCTAGTCTTCACCCACTAAGTCCTATGATGCCTGCTTGGTGTAGACCCAAGATCAGGATATCAGATCTCCCTAATGGGCCTCTTGGACCTTGTTACTATTTATATGGTAGAAATAAAGGATCACGAAGAGAATTTTCCCCCTCACCTCTTACTGTTCCCATGAACAAGAAGAGGCTTGCTGCTAAAGTGCTAGAATCAATTCCCTTGATATTTTTGAACCTGATCCTCTTGCTCCCATCCAAGAGTTTTTCCCTTCATTGGAAACAACTATGGAGGACACTCGCATGGATGAGTAGGAACCCTCCATCCCTTTGCAATCTCCAGATTCTGGTTCAAATAGTCACAAAAACTACCTTGCATGTGAGCGGAAGCATTTGCAAAAGGATCTTTTGGTTAAGAAAGATGCCTTAAAAAATAATTAAGAGGAGACTACTACTCCTATATCAAGACTTCCTACCATTTCCTCTCTCTTCTCTTTTGTTTCTATCCAAACTAGCTCTATATTGCTTTTGGCTTCTACTGCGACTGCACATGTGCCTAGTAAGGTGCAAGTGTTCATCGCTCCTTTGGTGGAGCTACCTTTGTTGACATTTATTCCAGATGTCTCACCTTTCTCAAAACCTATATATATAATTAACATTCTGATTGTATCTGCTCTGGTTCTTTCCTCCTCTCCCTCTGCCTTTCTTGCTTTATCTATGGGGATTTCACGTCCTCCAACAAAGAAAAAGGTAGAGTTTTCCCTCCATTAATGATAGATGTAAGAGGAGCTCGCCTTATCCAAAAGGCGGTCCTAATCTAACTTATTATGTCCTAGTAAAGAAACCAATGCTAGCTTCTCCCGAGTTTTTCACCACTCTTGAATCTCTCGGTGAGCCTAGCAGTGAACCTCAGGTGCAAACCCCTACGTCCATTGATGTAAAACATGGTAGTGCATGTTTAACTTGGTGGATGAAGTTCCAACCTTGTTAGTGATCTTTTCTAAGTCATTGACTTGGGCCCATAAGAGTTGAGTGATAGATACCTTTCATGTCCTTCTTCCTTAGACCTTGTTGCGGGAGGGTCGGAAGCTCCTCCCCTTAACATTACAGCACTACAAGCTCATCATAATTCCCCATACGATGATCTAGAGTGGGAATTTGATGACCTCTTGGTTGTCTATTGTTAGGGGGAGACCCCTTCTTAATCAATAGATTAGATGTGTGTGTGTTGGGATGTGCTTCCCCCGTGATCGTGCTATGTGTGCCTAGATGACCCTTCTCACCCCTGTTGGTGCTTGGATTCAAGCGTGGAATTTGTGTTTTAAACCTTCTTCTATTTGTATCATCATTCTTCCAAGTTGGTGATTGACTTTTAAAAAATTGGGGACAATGCAAAGCATTGGGGGAATTTAGGCTTCCTTCCATGTTGACCCATTGTTTAATTTTTACTTTGTCTTTCGTGCATTCTTCTTGATCTAGTTGGGGATTGATGATCTTTCTCCTCGTACCATGGTTACCTACTACTCATAAATAAAGGCAGATCTGACCCTACAAAACCAAATCCCCCTATGCCCTTAGTTCATGTTCTCTTTCCTTTTTCTTTCTCTTTATCTTTCTCTCTTCTTTTCTTGATTTGTCACTCTTATGTGTCACAACGCCATTTCTACATTATGCATTCTTTAGAAAATGCATTCATCTCAACAAATATTTTCTCAAAGACCCTCCACACACTTCTTTGCTAGAATTGTATTCTTGACTTGAAACCGTAACAAAACATGTTTCCTTCATCATGGTTTTGTAAAGATAAGACTTGGGAACCTTCCTCTAAAGTGGGAACACCTTTGGTCTTACCCTCGCATGAGCGCATATCCTTCCTTTTGAATTACTTTATGAAGTGAACATATTTCAAAAGGATTCCTTGATGAAGAATCTATTTGAGAAGAAAGGAATTGGCTTTTGAATAGTGTGTCTCTTCAGTGGACCCTTTCTTTTTGCATCGAGTTCCCAAGGGACCCCCTCAAAAATCCTCTACATCTGGGCATCTAGTTCGAGGTAGCTCGAACAAACCAGTTTCACATCTTAGTGTCTAGCTCGGGGGCAGCCAAACTAGACCTACTTCATATCCTTATGTCTAGCTTGGGGGCGGCTTGACTAGACTTTTCCTTTCAAATAATGCGTCCCTTGAGTGGACTCCTCTTCCTTTTGAGGGGTTCCTAAGGGACCCATTTGAAAGTCTTCCAAATTAACGGTCTACATGATTGTCTGCTTATTGGCCTATGCGGTTGCTTCCTAACATGTTGTATCTTTGAGTAAACATGTTGCCATTCATGACTATGTGAAGTCCCCTTTGCGTAGTCTCCCTCATGTGATATTTCTTAGGGGATACCTTCCTTGCAGGTTTATGGGTATGTAAGGTGTTTTTATTAGTTTCCTTCATGTGAGAGTTCTTGAATGATACCTTCCTTGTAGGTTTGTGGGCTTGTGAGGTGCTTTCATTCTTCAACTTTATAGTTCCATAAAGCTATTAAGTACTTTTTTTGTCTTGCACTTTCAGGTTTTCTAGACCATGCTCTGCTTCCTTGATGGTTTAGGTATACTTTTCTAAAACTATTACTTCCTCGATCTACTTTACCAAAGCACTCATCAGTATTTGTGCTCACTAAAGCTGGGGAAAAATGTATAGGAGTGAATTTGCACCCCTTACACCAATTCCCCTTTTATGCATATCCACTTTAGAAAACCAAACTTGGAAGATTAATTCCACATAAGCTCATTGCTCTTCCCCCACTTGGCACCTGTTTTGAGTGTTGGCAAAAGAATTTCTATTGGGGATGCCCATGCAGTGCGCTTACATCCCTAGTATATTCCTATGAATAGAGTCTATAGAGACATTACACTTCCTATTGGAAATTGAATTGTAATGCCTCCCTTCGACTGGTTGACCAGAATATGGTCATTTCTTCATCTCCTTTCTTCATATTCATCATTTCTTCAACCATTTTTCATCTCTTAGAAAATCTTACATGATCTCTACACAACTTCATCCATTCATCCTCAAGCATTAAAACAACATTTTTCACTCCATAGAAGCAACCCAACACTCCATCACTTCAACAAAGCAATCATGGGATGACTCCATTACAGTAGAGGCTTGAGTTCCTCTCATCTTTCTCCTCCACTAGCCTTCAGTGCTTTAGACGGAGGTGGTAAGCTCCTCACTCATCTTCTCTATTACTTCGTTGAGTTAGCACATTATTGTTTTAAAGTGTTTTGTGTACTTTTATTGTATTCCTTTTTTTATCACATCATTTCTAGATCATTGCAAACTTGGTTTTCCGTGGGGGTGGAAACACCAAAACGGGGGTCTCACTGAGGCAAACCCCTAAACAACCCCCCAATATTTTCCCTTTTCTATGTGTAGGTGGAGAGATCTTGCAGAAAGTTGGCAAAAAATTTATTGTGTAAGATCATCTTCATCACTCTTGTGGTAATATATTTCCTTTATCACACTCATCTTAATGTTTCTTATTTCATAGTGTTATTCTACACCTTTAGAAACTCTTAACTAGGCTAGCAGATCATTTTTGAGTGGTCCAACCTTTTCTCCCTATTTTTTTGGCTGTACGGATGCTAGTGCACCTAAGAGATGCCAACACACCACATTGTTGTCCCAGAACTATGCTTCTATCCTCTGACAAAGAGTTATCCAAGACAGAGAGTTGACCCTAAAAACTGGCTCCCCTAGTCCCTTATCAATACTCGGGTTTGCAAAGTGGTCGAGGGACTTCATATTCCTCATCATTCTCATCATGCCTATCCTAACATTGTCTTTAGTTGAGGTAAGTTAGGGCAACCATACTACTCTCGACCTTTCGTGACTTGGGGCCTTGCAATGGTTGGTCCCCCTCTCTTACAATACTAATCTAAAAAATGAATAAAATATTTAAGAAGTCATCCACTTTAATAATTTTTTGGATGCCACTAGGATGGGTGTTCACAAAAGGAGCTTAAATAACTAGGATTTTTCTAGAGTGCTTGGAGTGCATGGATATTTTCTCAAAAAATAGTTATTTGAGTTTCCTTTTGGAATTATAAGGGGGGTATTTTGTCTTATATTCATACTTTGAGATGGAATCTTGACCCATTGTTAAAATAAATTGTACCACATATATATTTATATAGTGCTCATAATAAAGGGCCTATTATTGGGAAATCTTGATAAAGCAATTTAGCATTAAGGAGGTTTCTTAAATTTTATAGTTGTTTCTCATTATTTCATGGGTCCCATAATACCATCAAAGTGAATTATTAACATAATGAGGTTGTATTTTTAGTTGCCTTTACTTCCAAAAATTTATTTTTGAGGGAACTATAATATGGGAGATTCAATTTACCATGCACAATCCACATCACTCATTCCATTTTTAATATTTTATTCCCTCTATTTGCACATAGAAGAGTGAAATCTATTTAGTGAGGAAAAAAAGATAAATAATCTATCCTTTTTAAATATTTCTAATAGTAATGAAGCATTACTATTATGTAATACTATATTTTAATTATAAAAAATGAGTGACATTTATTGAATTCCAATATTCTATAAAAATGACATAATAATTATTTGATGAAGAGAGATAAAGGTATATTTAGAGGGTGTGGTAGTGCACATGGATTTTGAGATGATGATTTTTTGATATTTATTTCTTAAAATATCATCTCTTTACAAATATTCTAGAAGATATGAAATAGATGTATATATTTGAGAAGTAGGAAAGTTTTATAATACCTTTATAATGATGAGATACATATACCCATTATATTTACAATTTAATTTAGTAATTATTTGGTGAAAATGGATTAATATATTCATATTTTGAAAAACTTGATATAATGTTGTGAATTTTGGGTTCATTCCTCTATTGGAACTCAATTATGTATTTCCACAAACCCTAAAGAATAATAAATAAATGTAACCTTAGGTAATTTCAAATTAGGATGATCTAGATTGAAGATTATGACCATGTAGTAAACAATAATAGGTTAAATTGTAAGAGAGAGAAATCTCTTCCTCTTCTTTAGTATTTTATATGATAGTGGCATTCCCTAAGGTAAACCACAATAAAACTAAAGAGAAATAAAAATATATATTCAATCTTAAGACATAATCCATACCTTATTACACGAAGAGACTTCAAAGGTTACAAGTAAGTCTTAGTATTGGTTTATAATGTAACCTTCTTTTAAGAAGACATATAAAACATTTATTGAAATTTATATATCTATAACTTCACCCTCAATGGTGCTTTCAAATTCAAAGAACTCACTTTATACACACTTTCACAAGAAGTAACAATGAAGGGCCTTCTAATGATCTCTCTAACTTAGATTATTTAAATATATGATCTAGTGAGAAAATGAACTTGTAAAACTTGTAAGATAGCTAATTTCGTGATTAATGTGAGTGACTTTTTTATTTATAATTTTAATTTTGAGTGTTTTGAGAGAGAAAAATGTGTATGAGTCACACAATACTTCCAATTGGGTTATAGAGTTGAGCACTTGAAGACTAGAAAAAATATGCATTTAAGTAAACCAAATATTCTATAGCTAAAAAAGAACCAAGAATAATAGAAACTAGGTTACATGATCACATATTGTAATGTAGAAAATTTGAATCTAACAGAAGGAAAATAAGGTTCCTTTGAGAATAAATTTCACTATTTACACTAAGATAAAGTAATATAACTTCTAGTAAATATAATATAAATAACTAACTAAAATTATTATCAAGAACAAGATTGGTGAAAGTATTTACTAATAGAAAGATAAATAAAATTTAATAACTACAAATTAAAAATACATACATAAAGGAACCTAGAGTACAAAGGAGGAATTCAATGGCCAATACATTAATTTTTCACACAAAAATCCATGTTTATGGTTATTTGTATGAACAACTTGTAGGAAGTACACAAAAAATGCAAAAAATAGCTAACCTACAAAATCCAAAAATAAGAAAATACTAGATAATTAAATGAAAATAATTAAACTATGATTTAAATGTTTAAATAAATAGTAGAAACAAATTTACAAATAAAAAACTTGGAAACCTTCATGCAGTTAAGTTCTCTTACAAGAATCATAAACACAAAGAAAATAGAAAATGTTTGGGGTTGTTTGGGGATTTGCCTAAGTCAAATGCCTACTTTGGTGTTTCCACCATTACAATAGCCAAGATAGATATATAACAATAATTAGTTTGTGATATTATTTTAAGTGCATCTGGAAATAAGGAAAGTGATAAAATAAAATGAATTGATAAGAGATGTGATCATCCTAAGGTTCTCAAGGGCAGAAGAAAATAGAATGATATTACTTGCAAGTCTTGAGGAAGCTAAAGAGAGAAAGAGAGAGCTGAAATTATACTATGAGAGTGTTGTAAAAATCTTGGGAGTGATATATAAGAGCTTGAGAGAGAGACCAAGATATTCTTTTTCCAAAATTAAAGAGATTCAAAAAGAGAAAGAGGAGAGGGAAGAGGAAGAGGTTGACAAGACATTTAGATTCATTTTGATATATTTTCATTGAATTAGGAAGGTGATGAGTGGAAAAATTATAGAAGACAACCTTAAAATGATCAATTTTCATGGTGTAGACATGCAGATTTGACATCATCGCCAATGTTCATCTTTTGATTAAATAAATCAACTTTTATTTAATTAAATCATAAATCTCCTAAGGTCTATTAATTTAATCACCAATATTAAATTAAATGATCAATGCTCATTTCCTCTCATTTGATTTTAAAAGAAATACAAAAATCTAAAATCAAATGTCATATCACTTAAATCACCTATTAGATTAATCAAATCATGATTAGTTTAATCCTAACTACATGAATCTTCTAGATTCATCCACTTGCACCAATAAATCACTTTATTTGATTTATTAAAACCCATATTTTCCCTCATTAATTCTCATCTTTGAATTTTTGGACAAACACAATTCCCCCCAAAAACCCTCAACCACATTCATTTATTGCAAAATTCAAATTTGAAATTGGCACATTGGCCAAGACTTGCACATTCCTCACCCTCTCACACCTTGACAAGTGGCATCTTGTCATTGGTCCATGAATGATCCCACATTCATCAAATTGACCTCTCCTCTCTTCAAGTTCAAATATAAGTTAAAGGCTTCTCTCCTTCAAACAAACAACACTTTTTCATGCAAGGTTACTCTCCACATAAGAGAACTGATCTTCCTCATCACAACAACACACAATTTGAGAACAAATTTTTTAGGCAAGGTTACTCTCCACATGTGAGACCTAATCTTGCTCTTCATTTGGCATCTTTTTCTTATCATGGATTGGGAAAGGGCAGCTTCCTACACAACTAAGTTACACCAATCCAATATGGGATAGGTTTATTTCATGCTTTACATGTTTTGTTCATCTTTGTCATTTAGTTGCATTTGAATCATGAAGTATTATCTCATATGGATGTTGAATATTTGTTGTGTTTTGAAATACTAATCATACTATTAATGGTGTGTGATAATATTTAAGCATTTTGCAGATTTTGATGTCCACACATCGCACGCTAGTGTGATGCATGAGTGTCCATGCTAGGTGCTAGTTTCTAGACAATTTATGCTAAAAAAGGATGAGATAATATAGAAACATAGGGGAAAAAGGGACATGAAGAAGTGACTCCAAAAAATAATGCTTGAGCACCTTAAGAAGAAAAATGGATAATGCAAGGGCTAAAACGAGCCTATAAAATTACTAAGGGAATAGACACCAAATTGGACACAAAATATAGGTGAAATTTTAAGGGTATGCAATTTATGAATAACACATATACATGAGAATAACTTATACATTAAGAATTAAGGCCTACTAGATATGGTATCAAGTATTGATCAAACTTCAAATATTCAATACTAACCAGATACACTCCTTATATTGGGATTCAAAGGGTCTTTTAGAAGGCTTCTTGCATGTTTTATAATTCTCACTAAATATGAAACTAATCATACACATCATACACATATTAGAAATTTTAACTATAGGCATACAAATGGGTTGTTAAAATTGTTTAAAGGACATGGATAAATCTAATTCAAACAAAAAATACATTAAAAAAATTCTTGAATGGGTTATAACATACATGTTCATAACCTTAAAAATTGAAATTGTAAATAATGATTCCATTAATTCCACAAAAAAAATTGGCATCATTGGCTCTTATCTAGAACACTTCTCTAACACCCAAATTTAGAGTCATTTGAATAAAACATATATATATATCTTTTAAAGTGAGACTAGATAAGAAAGATTATGACACTTAGACTAATCTCATTCACACAATTTTTTTATCACAATATAATTTCATTCCCCACTTGTAACCTCAAATAATCCATTTTTGGGCTCGAATAGATGAAAAAAAAGATATATAATATCAAAATAATTTAGGTCTATACACTCTCCATCTTAAGAACCCTACTCACAATATATCATGAAATATTATTGGTATATTATTGGTATAGAAACAAGACATAGTTGAATACATTTTTGTTAGAGTATTTAAAACTTCATAAATAATTTCTTAACATCTCCGAGAAGATGAGATATTATTTCATGAATAGTTGCAATCACATTCAACAAGACAAATAAAATAATATTAAACCTTATTTTTAGATTAATTCCCAATTTTGACATAAAATCCTATAGTGATCCGCTTAGATAAATCCCTTCATGAATAATAATCGCACTTTGTTTTACATAAAATCAGAGACAATAATATTGACTAAGCTAAATTCAAATAGTTCATGTACACATGGATGCATTCCAATACATATATAGGTTGCACAAGCCAATAAAGCTATGATAATATCACATGTTATTATAAATAAGGAGAATCTAGAATACCCTATAGCCTACCAACAAGGTTTTACAAAGCTCACTTTTGTGGAATTTCAAATCATTATCAATGGTCTAAGATAAAAAATAAATAGTTACATAGGTATTTTATTATTAAATTTTCTACCTTTTGCAAGATAAGTCCAAATATAGGGAATTTCAAAAATACTTCCAAGGTTTGTGCAAGGTCAAAATCCTTCCAAATAAAACCACACATTATTTTCCTTCACTTTCTATTCACAATGTGTTGCCAATGGTTATGATGGGTTGGAATGGTTTTGGTGTGCCACCAATGGAGCACTCAAAACCACATTTATACATACGCCTTTCAACACACTCTATTTATTAAACAAACTAACTTAAAAAATATTAGTAGGGACACTTAAACATTTAGGAAATAAAATGAAACTTCTTCATGTATTGCCCACTCTATAATTGGGTCCTCCAAATTTGAATACCACATCATTATAAATTAACACTTTGTTTTCCTAGGTGTATTTCTAGGTAAAAAATACCATACAAAATGACCAATTTGAAAAATACATAAGAGAGAATAAAGAACATTGACAACAAGAAAAACCACTATGAACAAGGATTTGAATCCCAAAAGGATACAATGGCATATGTGAAAATATAGGGGAATCCATTTCAAGTGTAACAAAAAACATAGATGAAGCCATGAAACTTGAAACCTCATATGAGTATTAGATTCAAGGTTACATTATAACAAGGGGACATTGTGCAAGATAAAAAAATTAAAGCCTAAACCATGGAGAAGCCAATATTAGCTCTATTTGGGAATAATTACCTCTTGTAGGGGCATCAAGGACCTAGATTAAAAAGGCCGACAAAAGCACTCCTAGATCCCCTAATCTTCAAGGAAGTATAAAAGCTATTAGCTGCTCAAATAATCTTCCTAATTTGATATTCAACAAAAGTGGCTAATTTGGTCCTAGTTCACAAAAAAAAAGAGGAGTTCAAACTTTGTGTGACTAAATATGACATCAAAAAAGGATAATTACCAATTTCATCCTTCGATGAAATCTTATAAATTATGAATAATTCTTAAGTGATGTTCTTTTTGGATGAATACTCAATATAAAATCAAGTTTTAATAAATCCACACGATAGGTTCAAAATAACACTCACAAAAGAATTAGGACATTTGTTTATCAAAGAATATCTTTTGAACTTATTAATTTTGGTACTATATTTCATAAAGCTATGGACATAACCTTCAAAAGGTGTTGGTGTAGGTTTTTAATCATTTTTATTATTTTATTAAGTACTTTCCTACACCTAGTGTAACTTGCTTATGTAGGTTCATGTTGACTAGGAAGAGTGAGTGGATTGAATGGTATATCTTCATATTTTATTTTATTCCTCGATATTTCTTATAAATGCACTCATCTAGTTTTATTTTTTCTATTTTCTTCCTCTCAATTCATTTTCTTGCATTCTATTTTTCTTTTTTAATTAATGGGAAATAACATTGGGGCTATCACTATAACTTCTTGTTTTAGTTATTTTCTATTTCGCTTTTTATAAATTCTAATATGTTATGAGAACAATGATGTTTTAGTTCAGCCCATCTTTCCTTTATTCTTAAGAGATTGAGAAACAATTTAGAGTGCATACGTTTTTTTCTCAGAAGTTCAATATACTCTTCTCTTTCATCTTTAAACGATTTGGAGAATGAAAACATAAAAACAAACTTGTAAGAATCTGTGAGCTAATTTTCGATGATTAGACAATGTAGTGTTCACCATTGTGTTTGGAAGGCTCCTCAAGGTGTTAGGATTCACAGGTGGCGTAAATTTGAAGGCAATCTAAGCAAAATTCATCTACAACACTGTACTTGGAGACATAGAAAACCCTAAGCTTGAATTAGAACTTATGCGTTCAGTCATTCCGTGATGCTAATAGAAGAGATGTTCTGGACTCATCGGGACATTCAGATCGGGCATATTCCAAAGCTTTTTCTGTGGGGCCGGGAACCTCTTTCTATCTTGTGTGAAGCTCGAGATGGCCTGGGGGGGTGAGGTATTTTCGAGGAAGATTGATAGCGAAAAACTCTATAATTGTCTGGTCACTCGTCGGTTTAGAAAAAGGTTGCAGCTTCGGACACATAGCCCGGGGCCGTACCTCTACCTGTGCATGGTCGGAATATTCTTGTCGGTTAAAGTTGAGATGATCTGTGTGCATTAATAGGGAGAGCCATAATTTGTACTGTTCGAAGCATTTGTTTGCACACTTCATCATCCTACGCAAAAATTTTGGCTCTGTACTCCGGACCTTGTTCACTGTGAGCAGCGGCACATATTTTTACCAGTGGTCCAGTGTATTGATTGCTCTACCATCTATGGAATTTTTCAACCAGCGCCATGGAGATTCTCCTTTGACTGGGGTATAAACCTAGAGAAACCGCGGAGTTTTTGGCTCCGTGGGAGTTACTGTGGAACGCCTTTGTCCACGCAGTGGAATGTCGACAGTGGTCGATGAAGGGATAAGATTTTTCTCTTTTTGTTGAATACTCTCAGGCCCACCATATCTCTCAGTGTTACTCTCCTACAAGTTTCAAGGAGGCCAGGGTTCTAAAGTCTTTTTTAATGCTCATGATGAAGTCTAAAGAAAGATTTTTAGGTCTAAAGTGGGACCCTGCCTTTGAAGTTTTTTCCCTAGGTGGCTTGAAAATGTAGTAAGAGATCTGGTGACCATATGAACGTAGGGAGACTTTGCTTCCACGTATTATATTGTTAGTTTTAAAGGTCTATTTTGTTGACCCAAAACACTATTGAAGCACTTTTTATGGAAAGGGGCATAACTTGGAGTTAGACTGTAATCTTGTCAACTTCTTATAAACATTGGGAACCTTTTGAAGCTCTACAATTTGATAATAATTGTTTTTGACTTATCCAATCAAGGTGTTTATAATTTCAAACTAAATTTTTTTCTTGTAAGCCATATTAATGATAAAGTGTCATCCTTGCACATATTTGGAAGGTCTTTTATGGGTTTATTGTATCACTGAATTGAAATAAAGCTGTTATCTTTAGTGAATACAATTGTGTGTGGTGGCCTCCTTCATTTCATTTGCATTTATTTTCAATTGATTGAGAAAATTAAATTAAATTGATTATATTATATGATGTTTAATGACATATTCACTATTAATAGTTTTGTTTTAGGGATCTATGTAGGAGACAGTAGTACATGTTTGATTGTATAATTTGATAATTTGATTATTGATTTAATCTATTGATTATGATGTATTGATTTTACTATCTTTGATAGGTACAACTATACCAACATAAATATACTTCATCAAATAAAGGGGACCTGATAGAGTGCAAGTGATTGCAGGAACTAGAAATGTTATCCATCCTTGATCATTCTATTTATTCTAATTTTTATATTTAATTTAATGACTTGCATTGCCTATTGGTATGTGTAATCATTGTGTTTCATATTTCTTCCATAAAGCCTTTATATGTTTCATTATAGTCGAGTTTCGTTTTCTATCTTGATATGTTTTTATTTTTTAGTCATATTTTTGTATACTAACTAAGACAAATTCTAATATGACTTATTCATATATATGGATACTTGTTCATAAGTATATATTATTCTTGTAATAATAAAAATACTTATATTATTATATAAATGCTTAGAAGATAATAATTAATAATTATATTTATTATGTTATCTTAAATTATAATTATTATTCAAATATATAGTCTATGTGCATCGAAGTGAAGGGTTAAAAGAGGGTCAAAAGTGGTCATGGTTTTCTAAAATAAATAAAAATCCATCTTGGATAGGAATTCAAGATAAAAACACTCAAAATTTAAAGATGTTATAATAACAAGATTAGTATTGCTCATAATCTAGTTTTTAAACTATTATGTATTTTTTAAAATGGAGATTAAGAGGGTCAAATGGAGGAGCAGACAAAGTGGTCATATTTTTGTC
Source organism: Sequoiadendron giganteum (assembly GCA_007115665.2). Taxonomy (NCBI): domain Eukaryota; kingdom Viridiplantae; phylum Streptophyta; class Pinopsida; order Cupressales; family Cupressaceae; genus Sequoiadendron; species Sequoiadendron giganteum. The sequence goes on from CM021106.1 coordinate 135,656,185, forward strand.
AAAAAGTATAACATTGCATTAGGTGTGCTCCCTTAACAATGTTTCAAGGAATTATCTTAGTAAAAATTTAGTTAATATAATGTAGTTTATGCCTAATTTTTAATGAATATATGATTTTCACTAATTTTAAAAGTGGGAATATCCTAAAAAAATAAAGTGTGATTCCCTCTTAATTTTGAAAAAGCTAATAACTAATCAAAAATAAAAAAAAATTAATGTGTATGGATTAAAATCTAGAATGTAAAAATATACTTTATTTTAATTTTGGATAAATGGATAAAAAATGACACCAAGAAAATTATACATAGATTTTTGGAAAAAGTGGCAACACTAACAAAAATTATTTGAAGATGAAAACCTTAATGTATTTAAAGTTTAGAAAAAATACATTAGAAAGGCCATAGAGAGTCTGATGTTATCATGAATTTGTAAAAATAATTTCTAAAATTGTTCAATTTTTTTGAAGAAAATGCTTAACATTTATTTTATTTGGTATAATGTATAAAAATATGTATTTGAGCATGTCACATTTAGGTCCAACCATTTGGGCTAGATGTCCAAGGAAAATATGTAACACCCCTCTATTTTGCTCTTATGTTAGATTAAGATGCTTTGTTATTTGATCATTTTTTTTTTAGCAATACAAACTATGTGTGTTAAGAGATGTAATTTCCTTGATATTATACTTAACATGCTTTGGTTAAAATTATGTTGGTTTATTATGACATGATTATTGCTTATGATTTTTATTAATGATGGAAGTGTCAGTTTGGTGATATTGTATTGGTGAAGGGGACATGATTGCATCACTCGCTTGCGAGTGCCCTGCCATTATGTGATTTCCTCTTCACGGTGTATTTTATAATAATTTTATATGCATGTGCTATTGATGCCTTGGGATACAGGTTTACAGGTACATGACATCGACTCCACCTAACTTCACAAGTTTGAGCGTGTCGACCCAACGATATGATGATTGGGAGATAGTAGCTAGGTTAACTGTGTCAGTTCTACACCCTAGCCATAGTGTGTCGTCAATTGAGTCTGTTGTGTCTTGGGTGCTTGTTTTAATATTATTTAATTCAGAAGGGCTCTTGTTTATGGAAATTAATGCTTAGAGTTATTGCTTTAAATAGTGTTGATATTTATTTAAATTAAAATTATACATTGTGATAGAATTTTTTATTTAAGTTGATTAATTAAATTTGATTTATTTAATTAAGTAAATTTAATCCTATGGGTTGAATTTATTTATTAAATAATTAAAATTAATTAATTAAATATGTTGTTGAGAAAATTAAAAGGAAAAAGGGAAATTTATTTAATTGTAAATTGTAAACTTCAATTAGTGTTAATTAATTTGAATTTGGAGTTAAATTGTAATTATAAATTATTTCAACATGCAAAAGGCTTGGAGAAAATATTTGATTGTTGAGAAGATATTTTGAATGTGACATTGTTGTGAGTAGAATTGATTATTTACTCAAGGTTGAGATATTATTTTTGAGAGGGAATTTAATTGGAAAAAGAAGAGAGAAGTTTCTTAAAGCAGATTTTTGGAGAGGAAAAAAGAAATGATTTTTGAAAGAGGTTTTTGGCTGAAAATTGAAAAAATCTCAAAGGGGGTTTTCAAGAATTTACATCTTCTTGGAAGGGGTGATTTTGGAGAAGCTTTGGAAACAGATCTCTGAAGGGGAGGCTCGTATTGAAATCCTTTTGATAAATTTGGAAGAATGTTGTTATTATTGTGAAAAAATTCTGGAAAAATTGGTTGCCCAATTTGCATGTAAATGACTTTGTTCAGGAATTTTTTCCCCAATTTGTTTTATTGTTTTTGATAAAAGGGTAAAACGGGTTTTACAAGGACCCAAAACCAATTTGTTTTATTGTTGAAACTCAATAAATAAATATATATAATATATATATATGTGAGAATATATATATAAATATTATTTATATATATATATATATATATATTCCCACATATTTATTATATACATATTTAGTATTAATGTAATTTTTATTTTAAAAATTTAAAGAATCGTCGTACATGACCTCGAAATACAAAGGATTCATTTTTTATTTTTTTTTCAGCTTTTTGTTTGTTAAAACCGAAATTGGTTTTTTTTGCATATGTTGGGGGAGGCGAGTGAAATACCACCGCCGCACCCCCCCAAGGGAGGTGGATAGTGGTATTTCCACTGCCCTCCCCATGCATGGGCACTTTGGACTTACCACAGTCCACCCCCATTACTGTGGGGTGCGCTGTGCTAAGCCAACTAACCCCTCCTTACTCTACACTCATTAAACCTGCGTACCTTTATTTCAATGGAATTTTATTTTATTTTATTTTATAAATTCGCTTTCGTAAATTCATTTTTTATTGAATTCGGTTTAATTTAAATTCGTGTTTTAATAAATTCATTTTTATAATTTCAGATTTGGTTGATTATGAAATGTAAATATATTAGATTTAATACATGTATTCATGGAAAGTAAATATTGTATAGATTTATTTTGAATAAATGAGTGGGGTATTTTGTTAAATAGATAGAAAATATATTTATTGTATATATATATATATATATATATAATTAAATATATAGATACATGTGTTCTTTATATATATAATATGAATATATGTGAATTTAATGTATATACATGAAATATAAATAGTTAATTTCATGCAAATGGAAAATTGAAGATTAGAATTAAATTATTTATTTATTTAAATAGACTTTTTATAGTAAATGCATGTATTTGATGCATGATTAGAATAAGGTTAAGTGAAATAATTGAAATAGAGGAAACAAGTATTTTTAGCTATAAGTATTTTCACTGAACTGAAGATTAGATATCTAGATTGGTTTCATCTGTTAAGTAGATGCATGCTCGAGTTCAAGTTGAAGTTAATTCGAAAATTAAGAATTCTTGTAATGAAGATATTGTTTTCGTAAAATAGGCATTGGATTAGATGCATGTAATTGCATGTAATAGGTGAAATTAAAATAATGTGTTTTTGAAAAGAGAAAAAATTATAATTTATTTAAATGATGTAAATCGGTTGAGAAAATAAATTTTTTATTAGAATAAAATTGAGGGAAGCGGAATAATAAATGGAATGATGTTTATATAGTTGTTTAAGTTAAATAGAGATATTTAAGAGTCAATTAGTTAATTGATTGAAGTTCTCCTTCGTCTTTATAGGGATTCTTATTAAATTAGAGAAAATTGAGTAACTTGACTTATTATTCCTTCTTATCATTGTATGTGAAAGGATTTAGTAAATCGAAATCTTAGATTTAATTATCGTTTTGATTGCTTATGTGGCTCTTCTAGTTGCAATTAGAGGAAATGAATATTTAATTAAGTGTGTTTACGGGAATAGGTATTTTAAAATATATACAATATGTTAGTAGAAACAAATATTTTATTATTTTAAATTAAGGAAATAAGGGAAATTAGTTAGTATGGTGTTTATCTCTGTTTGGAAGAGCTTTTTAATTAAATAGTTAAATTGGGATAATTGAGTGGTGTGAATTGTTATGAGCCATTTCGTTGACTATATGCAAGGTTGTGATAAGTTAGGTTGTTGTAGACATTAAAATATTATGTCTTTATGATATGTTTGAGATATCTTATATGATATTTAGGGGTAATTGAAAAGAGGTATTAGTTGAGTTGTTGTAAGTTCTCCATTTTGGGGTATGTTAATTTTGAGAGTCGTTATTTCATGGTCTTGCTTATTAGTAGTTCTCGATGGTAATAAGGTTTTTTGTTTCAGTGTGTCACCCGGTTTCCATGAACGGGGAATGGTTTGTTCTTCTTTGAATGGATTCTTGGATATTTTGTACCTCCTTAGTTTCGAGTGGTGTTGAATCACATGATAACCATAGGAGGGTGAAGCTCAATGGGGGCCGAGATCTGGAAAGATCTGACGAGTAACTCATGTACCTTGAGTGACATTTCTCCTAGGTTTGTTGTATGTATAGGTTACTGGAGAGTCATATTGTTAAACTCTTATTTCAATATATTCTTTGAGTCGATGTTGTACTTGTGGTAGCTTTCTTTAGAGTTGAGTCAGCCTATGCCTAGAGGTTGTAGGGATTGTCCTTGTATCCATATTACTGTCTCCTAGCACGGGGGGTGGGCCTTTGGGTACCACTTGGTTGGGAGGAACGTGCGCCCTATGTCGTTGGGTCCCCTTTTTGTTTTGCAGATTGTATTGCGAAGTTTTCCAATGGAGAGTTTGTAGTGGTTTCATTCTTTAGTGTAAGCTTTCTCTTTACTTCAGTATAGCTCTTGTTATTATTTTTCCCCTCATTTATTTAGGAGGAGGAATATTGTAATTGTAATAGTTAGGTTTGATCTACCTCATTTCGGGAATGAGTATTGTAATCTACTTTTAAGTTAATGTAATATGGAACCTATTGTATGTTATCCTAGTGTTAGAATCTTTAATGCTTTGTGAGTATGTGCAATTAAATGTATGGTTAATATTTTAATAAATGCTTTGTGTTCAAGTAGTGTGTATGTTTGGTTATCGATGTAATCTTGTCACATTACCTTAGAGGTTGTTGCGAAGTATTGTGCATCTCCTTCGATATTAATGCATTTTTAAGAAAAAAAATTATACACTTCCCCGTTGAATTGCAACTTCCTTTAGGGTCCTATGGCAGGGCATTACAAAATACAACCTAACCAAACACACATGAATTTTGATTGACATAGAAAATAGAGCATTAGTGTGAAAACAAGATAAATACATGATATAGAACCACAAAAACTTCATATTCATAACATATAACTAAATTTTATTATTATTTTGAGAAATTATAATATTTTTTATTAAACTAATTATTTTTTTCTTATATTTCATATTTTTTATTTGAATTAGATATTATCAATATTTTTATACAAATTTAAATTATTGTTTAAATTTTTCTTGTATTATGGTAAAATAATCTAATTCCATGAATTTTAATTAAATATAATAAATTATCAAATTTTATTTTTATAATTATTTTGATAAATTACGTTAGATTGATTTAGAATTTAGCATCATGTCAAGGAAATGAACAGAAATGTAAAAGCAGGAGGAGCACAAAGTTGAGAATCTAAAAAAAGGGGAATGGATTAAAAAAATTCATGACAATAAGAAATTAAACTTTGAATTTGAAGATCTATCATTTTTTTCAATTTAGTTAGATATTTAAGCATCTATTTGATCCATGAAAGAGGCAAATTTAGAGAAACAAAAATAACAAATATAAAAAAAAATAGAATCAAGAATTTGAAGAGTAAGATAGTCCATCTTTTTCATCTTAATTTGATATTATATAAAATACCAAAGCACTAGTTGAATCAATAAATGAAGAAAAAATTAATGATGGTATACTTTCAAACATAAATTTAGATGTTACACCAATGATGAATCTCTTAAAAATATTAAAGAAAATATCATATAATGAAGATGATTTTTTTTTTGTAATGAATAAATATCAAATAAATTAAGTTTACCTTTGAGAACACCACCTATATTTTTTCTTAAAAACCTAAAATTTTAGCTTAAATTGATGAGAACATTCAAAAACCAATTGATAAGAAGTGTTGATAAAATATAGATAATATTTTTTGAAAACTTAAATAAAATATGAAGATGTCAATTGTTTATGAAAATGATAATAAATATTAAGTTTAGATCCACCGTGAAGATACTTGGCTTAAGAACACCGAATAATGACAATGTAAATTCTATGAAATTTAATCAATGAATACCAAATAGTTGGTTTGATCTTTCACAACAAAGATAATACTATTATGTGACTTATAATTACATCAACTATATTTATTATTCAAACAAATAAATCTTGAATGATAAGAAAAATATCTATGGAACTAAACATTAATAGAAAAAGGCTAATGAAAGTTGAGATGCATGAAATAGTTGAGGACCCAAAATAACAACAAATTATGGCCATTTTGTTGTAGACTCTAGTAGAAATATAAAATCATAGTTGAAACCTTAAAATCTCTATTTTAAATGACACAAGAGGATCAATTAATTAAAGAGATTTAAAAAGATAAATCAATTCTCAAAACTATGGGACACATCTAAAATAATATTTTAATACAACTCAAACATAATTTTTTTTTTAGATTTGTAGAGAGATATCCTCAAATAAAAATTATTCAAATATATTCTATATATTAAAGTATCACACATGAACTACTTATTATAGTAGAGTCCACATTTATTTTTCTATGCATTATGTTGTTTTTAACATATATGTGATTCATTGAAAACTAGTGAAATTTTTTATGGGTGTATGATAGAAGCTCTGCCTAGATTTGTAAGAAATTTTATTTGAGTTAATTTTTACATGATAGAGTAGATGTAAAATTATTTAATTTCCTTTAGGATGGAGCGACATTGTCTTGCAGGGAACCTAGGGAAATCATTTTGAGCCTATTCGCTATTTTTTGTTTAATTTAGAGATATTTGAATTTTTTCTTGCCAGCACCCGATTCATCGATTGGCATAGTTTTTGCAAATGGAATCTTCTCAGAATTGTTGGTACAATTTCATAATATTTCCAATGGCTTGTGAGAGGTAAGAATACAAAGGTTTGAAGATCATAGTGTTTATAATTTTCCCAAACACAAATTAAAACATCCATAGCCATGTGATTCAAGGATTCATTTGAATGTGACATGAATGCTATACTTCAAGGTTCATTAATATGAAGATGTATGAGGAAAAATAAGGAAAATCATAGTTTAATATAGTTAAATTCAGGATAGTTGTATCGAACATGGATAAGTGTGAAGCATTTCACTCACTCCTCAAATTTAGATTTTAATATTTCAAAATAATAAAAGGGTGGAGAAAATGAAGTGGTCTAGGATTTTGAACAAATAAATTGAAATCTCAAGATTTGACATGCTTTAATAATGTTAGCAAAGGTTGATTTAAAAAGATAGAAATTACTATATTTTTAAAAAGGGGAATAGAAAAAAGTGAGGAAAATAGAGGGAAGCGCCCTTTTGAGAAGAGGAAATGCCTCTTTGGAAGGGACACAATTGGTAATGTCAAATGAAAAAATCCAAAACAATAGGGAGGGAGGATGACCATAGAAGAGAATAAGAATGGATTTATGAAAAGCACAAAAAAAAGATGAAGGAAGAGTAGGCAACTCTAAGAGATAAGGAGGACATATGGAAATTAATAACAAATATACAGAGAACTTCAATAGGTTGCTCCATACAAATATTTGTATGTGAATATTTAATATGGTAAGAGTTGAATAGTAAGGGGGAAAGAGAGAGGGTCACTTTTGAGAAGATTCCAGTGTAGTGAAGACCAAAAGAAGAGAGCCCTCACAGTTAATGGGAAAGAGAGAGGATAAAGTATGATTAGCAGGAAAAAAGAAAGATGCATTGCATGCAAGTAGATGATAGAGGGAAAGCAACAAGTAATCTAAGAAACAATGCAGATAGGGAGTTGATTAATGCTTCACAAAGGAAAAAAGGTGAAAAGAACAAAAGAGAAAATTTTAGAGGGAGATGCTTGGATAGGGAATTTGATAACTGGAAACAAGTGGAAGCTTACATTATATAAATATCAGGAGCATGTGGAATATGATTGAATTTTCTCTTAAAATTGGTGTCACTTACATTGAATATAAGAAATTGTATGTGAGATTTCAATTGACTAAATAAAATATTTTTTTCTCTATTATGTTTGTACAATTTTGAGTTACTTAAATTGACAAATGAAATTGTCAATTTTAAATTTGAGATTGAAATTTTTTGTTTTCATCAATACCCATGCAATTATAAAAGAAAAAATAATTTTAGAAAATATAAGTTAGGATGCACATAATTTTAAAATGGAAAATAGACCAAGAGGTATGAATTAGTGAGTTAAGAAATAAGAGTATAAAAATTTATGGTTATCTTTAGAAGAAGATAGTGTATGAGAGTGCAAGACATACATATAAAGATTGATAGTTGGACTTGCAATTCAAGTTATGCAAGGAAAAATTTCTTCTTCACTTCTATAATTTTTATAGAGATTTACACACTACAATCATAAAGTGAGGTTCAATTATAGTACTATGTAGCTCCACTTAGGTTTCTATATTTGTGCATATAGCATTCATTCATGCACTTGATAATAAATAGTAAAATAAAAAGATCTTTAGGAAGTATTATTTTTATATTAAAGATGATCATACAAATTCTAAAAAATTTATGCAAGGTTTATATGAGATATTATATGGTAATTTGAGTACAAAGAATATCATATTTAGTCATCATATCATATGTTTAGATAATTATATATTACAATTTTAGAGCTCAAGGATGTTCTACTAGTTGAGTATGATACATAAGATGAGTAGTGTTCAATTATTATTTTCTAAGTTTAAACATGGTATATTAAATGGAAGCATGATGGCATGATGGTGTAGAAGCATACATTAAAAGATGCTTGTTACAAGAAGAGTTGAAATATAAATATGATGCAATTTAATATATGTAACATCCATCATCGAATGACTTAAATCTATAATGGGTCTAGGTAATGAAGGTATGTCTATAGCTCATTATTTTTTTGGTTGGTAGAAGAAGCTAGCATTGTAAAATATAAGTATTCTTGTATATAATGATATGATTAAGTGAGTTCTAATCCTTTAGAGAATCAAATGTAGGTTCATGAACTATTTATATGAGGTAAACAATATACTTTTTTTGTCATGTATATATTTTTCTCAGAATGGGTGTGAGTCAAAAGAGTGTGTTAATTAATGGTGTAATAGGACTTTAAGCCCATTTGAGATGTATCAAATTTCATAGATAACATAAATCATGCTGATGGAATCATTAGTTGAATTTAACCATATTTCAAATTTGATTCAACCAAGTATTATAGATGCATTATTCAATTAAAATAAAAAAATTATTTTATTATGATGTAGTAGTTTATATTATTCATTAAAGTGACAGTTTTTTGTACAATTCAATGTAGGGAATGTTTATGTAGTTATAAACAATGAAAATAATTAATAAGTAACATATTATTATTTTTATTTTTGTATTGAGATAAAAAATATAGCTTCTATGGGTATGTGCACCAAAATGGGGGACAAAAGGTGACCAAATCAGTCATTTGAATATAATATGCTCACATTATTAAAAATTTGAAGTAACATGATTATATTATGGATTGGAAAATGTCATGCCATAATTCAATCACAATTTATTATATATAAATCATGATAAAACAATTCTAACATATAACTACCAATTCACAACCATGACCAAAAGAGCAAGAGTGGAATTTTTGAAAAAAACATGATCATGTTTTACAAAATTGAACCCTACCTCAGGTTTTTTGGAAATTTCATTTCAAAGAGAGCTAAGTAGAGAATATTTTCATGTTTTATTATCAAATCATGTTTTCATTTTCATACATTTTTTCCTCTTCCTAATGATAGATCATTGAGTGTGATCCAAAACATCAATTAAAAACATACATAGTTGAATTCAAAAATCTTGAATCAACTTCATAGATTGTGGGAAACCCATACCAAATACATTATATATATATATAAAATTTATCATATAAATCTTAACCCCACACTTAGTATAGTTGAATAAATATTTGAAGAGATACCTATTCGTAGAAACTACCGAGCCCAGGATCACCATCTACGATATAAACCTTCACAATGCAAGAGAAGCAACACACTATTTCACCATGAGTGAATGAATAAATTGAGATGCAATAAAATAGATAATGTATAACCTTTTAAAGGCATGAAAAATGAAATAGGATTAAAACTACCCGATATGGGACAAAACCACCCAAATAATTAACCTAAGTTAAAACTTAATATTACACTAACAACCACCCCCCCCCTTAAGTGAATACTTAGGGAGATAGTTATGAAAAATGAAATGAAAGATGGGTCCCGGCTACACAACCATGTTAGGTACCCATGCACAACTACAATACAAGAAAAATAAATCTCACAACCGAAGAAAAGGAAAAAAACCTTGTGAGAAAAAACCCCTCTCCAAAAGAGATAAAATAAAAATAAGATGCATGGATGGAGGACTCAATAAGATCCCTAAGGAATATATACATCATGTGTATACAATCAATGATCCTCCCATAGGAAGGATAGAAGGAGACTACATAGCCCCCCCATAATGAATAATTTCCTACAAATATGGTAAGTGCTTGAAGGAAAAACATAGTCCAATGCCTATAAATAACATCTCCCATTGGGAAGAAGATAAACCAAGTACAAATTTAGGAATTAGCAAGTGAAATCCAAATGTAGGATGATAATGTCTCTGAAATATGCTTATGTGTCACCAAGACCTTGGAGGATGATGCCAAAAACCAATCAGCAACATGCACAATCACAATAGAAGGTGACAAACAAGGAACCACTTGAAACTGATTTTGAACATTCTCCAAAGACAGAAATGGAGTGACAACAGTTGTACCACAACTATCATCAAATAGGAAAATTAATCCTTCAAATGTGTCTTCCAAGTCTAAAATATGAGATTCCATGAACAATGAACTAATTTTCAATAGATTTGAATCCCAATAAGGAAGAAAATGATAATCCTGTTGCTCAGGAATGATGGAAGTACTTAATGAAGGTGGATCAAATATCTCTGACAAAGAAACAAGAACCTCTTAATCAATTGCAACCTCATACTTAAATCTATAATGGGTCTAGGTAATGAAGGTATGTCTATAGCTCATTATTTTTTTGGTTGGTAGAAGAAGCTAGCATTGTAAAATATAAGTATTCTTGTATATAATGATATGATTAAGTGAGTTCTAATCCTTTAGAGAATCAAATGTAGGTTCATGGACTATTTATATGAGGTAAACAATATACTTTTTTTGTCATGTATATATTTTTCTTAGAATGAGTGTGAGTCAAAAGAGTGTGTTGATTAATGGTGTAATAGGACTTTAAGCCCACTTGAGATGTATCAAATTTCATAGATAACATAAATCATGCTGATGGAATCATTAGTTGAATTTAACCATATTTCAAATTTGATTCAACCAAGTATTATAGATGCATTATTCAATTAAAATAAAACAGTTATTTTATTATGATGTAGTAGTTTATATTATTCATTAAAGTGACAGTTTTTTGTACAATTCAATGTAGGGAATGTTTATGTAGTTATAAAAAATGAAAATAATTAATAAGTAACATATTATTATTTTTATTTTTGTATTGAGATAAAAAATATAGCTTCTATGGGTATGTGCACCAAAATGGGGGACAAAAGGTGACCAAATCAGTCATTTGAATATAATATGCTCACATTATTAAAAATTTGAAGTAACATGATTATATTATGGATTGGAAAATGTCATGCCATAATTCAATCACAATTTATTATATATAAATCATGATAAAACAATTCTAACATATGACTACCAATTCACAACCATGACCAAAAGAGCAAGAGTGGAATTTTTGAAAAAAACATGATCATGTTTTACAAAATTGAACCCTACCTCAAGTTTTTTGGAAATTTCATTTCAAAGAGAGCTAAGTAGAGAATATTTTCATGTTTTATTATCAAATCATGTTTTCATTTTCATACATTTTTTCCTCTTCCTAATGATAGATCATTGAGTGTGATCCAAAACATCAATTAAAAACATACATAGTTGAATTCAAAAATCTTGAATCAACTTCATGGATTGTGGGAAACTCATACCAAATACATTATATATATATATATATATATATATATATATATATATATATATATAATTTATCATATAAATCTTAACCCCAAACTTAATATAGTTGAATAAATATTTAAAGAGATACCTATTGGTGGAACTACCAAGCCCAGGATCACCATTTGTGATATAAACCTTCACAATGCGAGAGAAGCAACACACTATTTCACCATGAGTGAATGAATAAATTGAGATGCAATAAAATAGATAACGTATAACCTTTTAAAGGCATGAAAAATGAAACAGGTGTAAAACTACCCGATATGGTAAAAAACCACCCAAATAATTAACCTAAGTTAAAACTTAATATTACACTAACAACCACCCCCCCCTTAAGTGAATACTTAGGGAGATAGTTATGAAAAATGAAATGAAAGATGGGTCCCGGCTACACAACCATGTTAGGTACCCATGCACAACTACAATACAAGAAAAATAAATCTCACAACCGAAGAAAAGGAAAAAAACCTTGTGAGAAAAAACCCTTCTCCAAAAGAGATAAAATAAAAATAAGATGCATGGATGGAGGACTCAATAAGATCCCCAAGGAATACATACATCATGTGTATACAATCAATGATCCTCCCATAGGAAGGATAGAAGGAGACTACATAGCCCCCCCATAATGAATAATTTCCTACAAATATGGTAAGTGCTTGAAGGAAAAACATAGTCCAATGCCTATAAATAACATCTCCCACTGGGAAGAAGATAAACCAAGTACAAATTTAGGAATTAGCAAGTGAAATCCAAAAGTAGGATGATAATGTCTCTGAAATATGCTTATGTGTCACCAAGACCTTGGAAGATGATGCCAAAAACCAATTAGGAATATGCACAATCACAATAGAAGGTGACAAACAAGGAACCACTTGAAACTGATTTTGAACATTCTCCAAAGACAGAAATGGAGTGACAATAGTTGTGTTAGAATTGGCTATGGATGCCAAGATCTATGGACCAAATAGAAAGCACAAAGAAGAGAGAAAATAATATGACAAGAATAAACTGTATTCAATGTCAATGATAATGCTTCAATGTGTGTACAAATGTAGTAGGGACCCCTTGGTTATATAGCCAAGGTGAGAACATAGGAGTGCATAAGATTATGACAAGTGTCGTAATCTTATGACATGAGACAACAATGAAAAGCTATCACTCCACCTAAAGTGGAAAGGTGATAATATGATAACCACCACAAATAGTGGATCTACCACAAAAGGTGGAAACCTAATCACATGATGTGTCCATGAAAGGTGGAGGTGATAAAGTAATAAGAAGATAAGTCCACCAAAGGTGGGAAATCTCCAACAACTCCTATGTGGTCCCTAAGTAAACTTAACTAAGGTGTAATTATGATCTAGGACAAGGTACAAAATATTTAATTACACCAACACCCCCCCTTAAGTGCAACTTAGGGAGAATGTACACAAATGCAAACAATGCAAGATGGGTCCTGGCAACTAGGCCATGTTAGGTACCCATGTACAAATGCAATGCAATGTAATCTCTCACAAATGGAGAAAAAGGAGAAAACCCAGTGGGACAAAACTCCTCCCCAAAAGAGAGATGAAATACAAAATGGAAATGCTCTCAATCATGAATGAGAAGGTAAAAACCCCATGTGAGGAAAAAAGACCCCCCCATAAGAGAGAAGTAGAAGAGAGACAAGGCAGCCCCCCCTCAATGTTGAGTCTCCTATAATGATGGTAGAAGCTCGACATTGAATGTTGAAGATGATCCAATCTCGTCGAACAACGTTCCTCCCCTTAGGAAGAAACAAAACCAAGGATGTATGCAGGATGTATGATGTCTCTGAAGCATGCTCAAGTGTCTCCATGTCGATGTCGAAAGTTGGCACACTCCAAACAGGCGTTCTAGGCCACACTGCTGAAGAGTACAATCCAACATCTAGTAGAGAAGAATGTAGAACATGATCCAAAGAGGATTATATCCCCTCCAAAGACAAAGAAGCCTCCTCCAAATGTTGTCCAAAAGTATCCACACTCATGTCAAACTGCAAAGAATGATCATGTAGAGAATGAACAAGAGGGTCAGAGTGTGCCCTCGCAACAACTAAAGAAGGAGCATCTTCATCAAAGAGAAGATGAATTTCATCAATGATATCCCCCAAATCTGCAAGATAAGACTCCACAAACAAGTCTGAAATACCTGTCAAGAAGCCATCCAAAGTAGCCATATCTGGAAGACAATGTATATCCTGTTGCACTAAAGCAAAAGGAACCCAAACTGTGGAATCACAAGAATCATCAACTACAACAGTAGATGGAGAAGATGAAATGCATGGCTCAAGTACTGGATCTGATGTGAGAACTCCCAAGTTCAAGTAGCCAAATGTCTCCTCTCAATCATGGTTCACACTAGAAGTGTGATCAACAGTCGAAGGAACAATGTGACCATCAAAAGCAAAATTTGCAAAGGTATACAACCGAGATGAATGATCAACCACCCCAGTAGCAATAATCTCTCTACTCTCCAAGTCTCAAATGATGACTGAATCAGGTGTGAACTCCACAGTTCTCCCATTTCCACCATGTGTAATCTGATATATGGAAAGAAGATTGTTTGTCAAATGAGGAACACACAAAACATCCTGGAAAGTGTTGTCCCCAAAACTAATAGATCCCTTCCCTAGTACACTCATGTATGTATTGTTTCCCATCAAGATAGGAGACATAGAACAAGGTTGAAATGAAGAGAATATAGATTGTGAAGATTCCATATGATGTGATTCTCCTTAATCAAGAAGCCATCTACTTGATCCTGGACTTGAATAAGCACAAAGAGCTTGACCTTTATTTCCTGATGTAGATGCCAAATGAACTTTTCCCTTAGACTGTTTTGAAGAAGAAGGAGAAGAAGGTTACTCAGACATTCTAGAAGGAAAATCAATTTGATTCTTTTTTTAGAAAATTCTTCAACTCATCAATGTCCTTCTTATAATAATAGTGTTCTTCATGTCCATCTTTCTTGCAATATGCACAAAAATGCCTCTCCTTCTTAGATGATTCCCCTTTGAAAGAGGATTTTTTCTTTGTTTGATCTGAATGTGGATTATTCTTTGCTTTCTTATGTTTCTCTGATTCTGATTCTGATTCCTTCACTTGATTAACCAACAATGCCTGAGATTTAGTAGTCTTGATGAAACCCATTGAGATAAGCTTTTGTTGCTCATGTATCAACATCTCAGAAAATGATTCAAATGAAGGTGTAGTATATGCAGACCCCATAGTCAATCTATGAGTATGAAAGCTAGAAACAAAAGAAGCATAATCAGGACCAAGTTTGTTCATTGTATTATAGACCAACTGAATGTCCTTTTTATCAATTCCACATGCTTTACATTGCTCTCTTAGATCATTAACCTTAGTGATGTAGTCTTGGATGTTGTCAAAGTTCTTAGGATCAAGGCTCATCAAGTCATTATCAATTTGATAGCCTCTTACTTCATCTGTAGTACCATACAATGTTTTCAATTTTTCCCAAGCATCATGAGAATTGTTACATGATTCAATCTGAAACAAAAATCTTGAGAAACAAGTCTACGAAGACATCCAAGAGCTTTGGTATGTTTGATCATCCATTTTAACTTTTTATCTACATCTGTAGGTTCAGGTACCTTATTTTCAACATATAGAGTGTGACCTTCTGTCATTAGAATACTCCATGCATTTTGATGCCATGTTGAATAATTATATGATGTGAGCAAAGGAACCTTAGAATGATCCATGAAAATGAAAGAGCACAAGCAAACAGATCAAAAATATGCACCAAGAGACCCCCCCCCAAATCACTCAATCAAGAAGCCCCCAAGAAATATCTAATTTGGCACTTTATAACTAGTGCGTTTACAATTGCCACTGCCAAAAACAGCAAAGTGGACTTTGATTTTGGTACATGCAGATTGCCAAAATAGGCCACAAACTCATAGTGAAAAAAATATAGTAGATGAGATAAATCTGATCACACCACTAGAAATTACAGGAAAAATTATGCACTTTCAAAAAAAATTTCACCTAAAAATGTTACCGTAGGAGCAAGTTATGAGCTCCCGAAGTGCCCAAAATGAGGACGAAGCAGCAACACCTATGAGAATCTGAAATTTATGGAAAAACCAGAAGCCAAAACCAAAAAATTATTGCACCACTATGTAGAACACGAAAAATTAGCCCAAATCAAAAAAAAATGCTCTAAAAAAGGAGCCAAAATGACCGAGTTATGAGCCTCCAAAGTTGAACTACAAAATCAAAAAGCTCAATGGTGAGGGGTGAAAAATTTTCAAAAAACTGCTGACACAATGCTGACATGTGCAAACCAGTATGTTAAATTTGACGACCTTTTGACCGTCACCGACGCCATTGCTCCTCCTTCCCGGAAAAGTTTTCAGAGAGCTGGAATATTCTTTTGTGTCGAAATATTCCCTGACAGACAATTGTGATGGAATATGCTCTTTGCCTTACCGGAATATTTGCCTGGATTTTTCTGTCGGTTTTTTTTTGAATTTTGCACTGCCGGATTTCGTGGAACTGCCGGCCGGTAAAATGGTTTGGCCGGTTTTCTGCCGCTGAGTGGAACCCGCGTGGGAGAAGGGGCCCACCACACCGATGTGGCACCCTGCGTACCCGCGGGTACTACTGCGGAACGGTACACTCTGGATCGTGAGTGTCCAGGGTACGCAAAGTACCCTGGTACTCTTCTATTTATTTATTTATTTATTTTGACAATTTAAAATGAAAATTTTCATAAAAAAATTTCAAAAATTTTTCGAAATGAAAAATATATATATTTTTTTTTATTATTTTTTTTTCAAAATCGTACCGTAATAATGACGCTCGGGGGGCCGTAGGGCTCTTCTGGGAAAATTTTTTTGCCTCACCAAATGACTTGCTCCGATTTGGACGATTGGACAGTTGATCTTAGGGTTTTTGGCCCTTCTGGACGCGATGACAGAGTCGGATTTGACTCAAAATGCTCCAAAAATGCAGCTACCTTCTGGATCTGGAAACCATAATGCAACTTCAAACCCTCTTAGATTTGGCCTCGTATATCCGATTTGGATGAAACAAAAGGCAAAATAGACTTTCTCAAACCTTCCGGACGCAATGGTGAACTTAGATTTGCACCAGCAAGGTCCAATATAAACCTGCAATAAAGAGTCAATAATGAAACCTCCCCAAATCTAGTACCTCTCTTCAGAAATAGACTCTCCAATGGCACCCAACCCGCTCTGATACCATGTTAGAATTGGCTATGGATGCCAAGATCTATGGACCAAATAGAAAGCACAAAGAAAAGAGAAAATAATATGACAAGAATAAACTGTATTCAATGTCAATGATAATGCTTCAATGTGTGTACAAATGTAGTAAAGACCCCTTGGTTATATAGCCAAGGTGAGAACATAGGAGTGCATAAGATTATGACAAGTGTCGTAATTTTATGACATGAGACAACAATGAAAAGCTATCACTCCACCTAAAGTGGAAAGGTGATAATATGATAACCACCACAAATAGTGGATCTACCCAAAAAGGTGGAAACCTAATCACATGATATGTCCATGAAAGGTGGAGGTGATAAAGTAATAAGAAGATAAGTCCACCAAAGTGGAAAATCTCCAACAACTCCGATGTGGTCCCTAAGTAAACTTAACTAAGGTGTAATTATGACCTAGGACAAGGTACAAAATATTTAATTACACCAACAAGTTGTACCACAACTATCATCAAATAGGAAAATTAATCCTTCAAATGTGTCTTCCAAGTCTAAAATATGAGATTCCATGAACAATGAACCAATGTTTGGTAGATTTGAATCCCAATCAGGAAGAAAATGATAATCCTGTTGCTCAGGAATGATGGAAGTACTTAATGAAGGTGGATCAAATATCTCTGACAAAGAAACAAGAACCTCTTAAGCAATTGCAACCTCATTTGAAGTCTCAAAAACCTTTAAAGGATCACAAGAATGGTTTATCTTCTCTGAAGAATAACAAGGTACATTGGTATTGGAAAGATGATCATTGAGAGATGGCAGAGTATCATGATCTCCATATGATTCTTGAATGTAAGTCCAAAGAGCACAAGGGCACTCAAAATGAATGTAAGTGAATCCAAAAGGCCATCATCATTAATATCCTCAAAAATAACTCTAATGATTTGAGCCCTACATCCTTTCAAAATCATATACCCACAATGTGTGTCTGGTATAGGAACTTCATTATACAAACATGACAATAGATTTTGCTCATTAAGATGATAGAATAAAATCACTCCATTGCCTAAAGTTCCATTTCTCCAAGGAAACTATTATAACTGATAATTTTTCAAAAAAATTAAAGATAGTGCTTTCACGAGTATAAAAACTTCCAAAAAAAAATTATTAAAAAAATTGTAGCATTCATGGAACATGATATGTGGGGCATAAGAATGCACATAATTGCCAAGCATAATGCACAAGATAGACATTGCCCACTATGATGTTAGGCTTGCTCACAATCTCATTGTGATAGAACAAGCTATATCAATAGCCAAAAACCACACAGCACCACCAATGTGGGACAAAATTTAGCATTCAAAACAATTCAAAAAACCTTGGACCCACTTCCTCTTCGGCTTTGCATTATTGAAACCCTAAATATTTAAGAGAAAAGTTTATAAATTTTAAAGTTTATCAAATATTTGTCCACCAAAGCAAAAACGTAGAGTTTGCTTTCAGTATTTTAGGCATCGTAGGGCTTTGACCAACACCAGATCATGCCTTTCTAAAACATCACCAATGTTTTCTCATATCACGCCTCTAATGGTACCTCTGCTCAGCGAAATCGACCCTCTTGCAGTCGCTTAGCTTCAAACAACAAAATTGTGCCCTATAAATGACCCTTTGCGCAGATTGTTTGTTGTTTGTGGTCTCAGGTGTGAGGCGCAGCCTTTAAAGGCTGATAAGAGGCCTTAGAAAATTCATCGCGCACCATAGAATCACGTCTCCAATTGATCAAAACACACGCCATGAAATAGATCACGCCCCCAATCACATTAAAATTTTCTTCTTGTCGTTGTCACCTTAGAAAGAAGACACTTATCTCTCTATAGACTTAACCAAATCAAAATAACAAAGCCGCGATCTGTTGAGAATCAAACCTAGACAAATATGTGCCTCTCCAACATAGAATCAAGCCTCATGGAATGAAGAAAATTTCTCCTCTTGTAGATAATATCAGTTTGAACAAAAAATGAATATCAACTCGGATCTCAAAATACTTCTTGTTAAAACACTCAAGGGAAGGAGGGCAGAATGGGCAGCTTTGATACCATGTTGGTGGAAACCACCAAGCCCATGATCACCATCTACGATATAAACTTTCAAAATGCGAGAGAAGTAACATGATATTTCAGTTTTCACCATGAGTGAATGAATTAAATTGAGATGCAATAAAATACATAATGTATAGCCTTTCAAAGGCGTGTCAAATGAAACAAGTGTAAAACTACCCAATACGAAAAAAAACCACCCAGATAATTAACCTAAGTTAAAACTTAATACTACACTAATAATACACACATCACCCCAATATCCTCTTACTCTTCTCAGAAACCCTAGAAAATTTCAAGAGGAATTATTAGGGAATTTAATATATAATAAAATTCAACTTGCACAATTAGTTTCATCATTGAAGGCATCCATAGAAAACCCACACGATGCATTACTTGCTTCATAATTGGAAGCAATTACGAAGCAAGTTATCTCAGTCGCAAATCAAATTGAATAATTGGAAATATCATAGAAATTCATGTCACTAATTTTATCTGAAAAAATTATCTTATAGTGAAGTGAATAAAAATAAATGACTTCAAATAAATTTCCAATTCATCAGTGCTATCATCTCAATATAAAAATAATTTTTGGGATAGGTGGTGGATGGTCTTTGACTATCCTCCATGTAATGCCCATGAGGTGCCACTATATGTTTTAAGAAAACTTTATTGTGAGTTAATCTTTCATAAAATTCTCAATTATTTTGATATGGGAGAGTTTCAAGGTAGAGGTGGAGGCTTTACCTAAGATGGACTAGGATCTAATCAAATACCAAATCTTCAATGAAGGCCCAAAAATATACACATAATGTGATGGCTCCATCAAGGATAATAGGAAGATGCAAAATATCCATGTTATATCTAGTCTCATACAAAACCTTATACATGATGGCATGTAGATGTCCCAACCTTGAGGTCTAGAAAATGACCAGAAAGAAAAACCACCAAGTTCTAGTGCTCCTACATCTCACATATACTCTTATTATTATCATTTTTACTTTGGATGAGACCATAATCTATAGAGTATGGAGAGTTTCACCTCTCATTAATGCACTCACTATCATTATAGATGTACTGGGAAAATAGAGGTTCATCAAGTAGTATAGGGTGGTGAAGTAGATAATATGGTGATCAATGATGAACTATTACACAAGTATTTTGGTGATTACGAATGAGTATTTTAATTTGAAATTATAAAATTAAAAATAAAAACCACCAAGTTCTAGTGCTCCTACATCTCACCTATACTCTTATTGTTATCATTTTTACTCTGGATGAGACCATAATCCATAAATTATGGAGAGTTTCACCTTTTATTAGTGCACTCACTATCATTATAGATATACTAGGATTATAAAGGGTCATGAGGTAGTATAGGGTGTCGAAGTAGATAATATGGTAATCAATGATGAAATATTACACAATTTGTTTGGTGATCATGTACAAGTATTAAAAAGGATAAAAAATAAAGTGTAAGGATGGAATAAAGTATCCTTCGGAAATATCTTCTACACTAAGTGTTTCATCCTTTCTAGTCTAAAGGATATTCAAGCCAAGATGGAGAATGGATTTGTTGATTTTGAGACTTCAAAAAGAGAAAGAGAGCTTAGAGTGAAATTGTTAGAAGTTACTAAGAAGGAAGAAATTTTCTAGAAACAAAAATCTTGAATACAATGGTTGTGAGAAGGGGACATGAACACTAAATTCTTCCACCAATAGACTCTAAAGCATAGGAAAAGAAACAACATTCATTCTTTAGTAAATTCAAATGATATTATTCTAAAAAATGAAGATGAAATAGCAATCGAGGTTGTTTCCCTTTTCAAAGATAATGGTGGAGCCTAGGATGAAACTAACATTGAGATGGAAACTCTCAATGTTATTCTTAAGGTGATTTTAGAGATGGGGCTTAAGGATATGGAGAAGCCAGTAATGATGTAAGAAGTTAAGAATGTGGCCTTCTCCTTTAGAGCTTTCAAAGCTCTTGGTACTGATGGTTTCCCTCGAGCATTTTTTCAAGATTTTTGGGATGTCATTTCTTCTAACCTTTTAAATGCTTCTAGAGACTTTTTAAAATTTTGAAGATTGTGAAGTCAACTTAATTCAAAACTTATAACTATGTTAATCCCTAAGAAAGAGGACACTCCCTCCCTACAATATTATAGACCCATAATTCTATGTAACACCATGTACAATTTTATTTTTTCTAAAATCATTTTTAATTGGTTAAAAGGGATTCTTGATAAGATGATATCTATGAATCAAAAAAGGTTTTGTAAAGGGAAGGAAAATTATCAATTCTACCATTATCTCCCAAGAATATATTAACTCTATGGAATTTTTTAAGAAACCGAGAATGGTTTTAAAATTAGATATTTCAAAGGCTTATGACAAGGTTTCTTGGAATTTCCTCATCAGTATTTTGGATAAGTTTGGTTTCAGTGGTCAAATCTTAAAATTGATTAAATATTGTGTCACCATGCCAAGGTTCTCTATTTAAAACTAAATAGATTCCCCAAAGGGTTGTTTTTCTTATGGTAAAGGTTTAAGGAAAGGAGACTCTCTTTCTCCTTACCTATTCATAATTGTTGTTGTAGCCTTAGGGAGAAACTTTCAAAGAAACCTAGACCAAGGATTCCTCAAAGAGATTAAAGTGATATCTTCCCTTTCACTTGCTTCCAATAAGCAATTCATGGATGATACCATCCTTTTTGGTGTAGCCTCGATTATTGAAGCTACCAAATGGAAATCCATTCTTCAGGACTATGGTAAGGCTTTAGGATAACATATTAACTACTCTAAAAGCAAGGTGTACTTCTTCAATATAGATCAGTAGCTAAAAGACAAGGTGTTGAGAATTTTGGGATGTTAGGAGGTTGTTTTACCAAATGCCTATCTTGTTCTCCCTCTAAGCACTAAAAACCCCTATCACCTGCTCACATGACATTATAGAAAGGATCCAATTTTTTTTGGTAGGGTGGAAAGGTAAGATTTTAAGCTAGAGAAGTAAGATCCACCTTCTTAAATCATCCCTCCAAAATATCCTAGTCTACTTCCTTTCTCTTTTCAAAATGCCCAATTTTATAATCAAGAAAGTTGAGAAAATCCAAAGAAACTTATTTTCGATAGGAACAAAAGAAAAAGTTAGGATAGGCCTAGTAATCTGGGACAAGGTTTTATCACCAAAGAAAGATGGAGGTCTAGGGATTAGAATATTAAATCTATTCAATAAAGTTCTCCTCTCTAAAAAGGGTTGGAACTTTTTGGAAGGTTCTAAGGATTGGGTAAAAATCCTAAAAGCTAAATACCTAGGAAATGTTGATCCAGGCTATTTGTTTATCTCTCAAGATTGGCCTAAGGGGTCAATAATCTAAAAAACATAATAAATATAAGAAATAATCTCAAGAAAGGTATCAAATAAGGGTGGATAATGGTAGGAAGATTAGATTATGGGATGATGCCTAGGGAATGGGCTTGTGTTGTCCTCTATTAATCAGTTAAATCATATCAAGAAGGATCTTATTAGAATTAATGGGAATTTATTATATGATTATGTGGAATGGGTATCGGTACTAGTAATGAGGTGGAGGATACTATTATTTGGTGGGGTTTAAAAAGGGTTAAGGAATGGGGAAATAAAAAAATTGTTATAGAAGGTGACTCAAAATTGATCATCGAAATTCTCAAGGGTTTTGTTGATGCCCCATGGATGATTAAGAATATCATGTTAGACTCAAAAAGGATGATTGAGAGCCTTGAATAGTGTAGGTTATTACATACTTATAGAGAAGGAAATATAGTAGTTGATGTTCCTTCCAATGTGTGGCTCTCCCTTTTGCAGTGGGTAAGTTCGAAATATGATGAGGTCCCTCAGATAATAAAATATATATTATTTTTGAAGAGCCTTTAAGAATAAATAAAACAAGGATCAATAAGGATTATACTCGACTTGTTACCTTTGGTTAAGGTTGCTAATATTGATTTTTGGATTCTTGCTTTGGGCAGTACAAGGTTTATATATAGAACTATGGATTAAGTGCTAAGGGTAAGATGAAGAGGAATGGTATCAAGAATGATATCCAAAAGCTCAAAATTGTAGACATGCAAAATAGACATCATGCATCTAATCTAGATTCACTAATTCCATGTCGTCCTTAATCATCCATTTATCATCATTTTCCCTCTTTAATTAAATAAATCATCTTTTGTTTAATTAAATCCTAAGTCATCCTCCTTAAATCAAATAAATCAATTTTATTTAATTATCTTCAAATGTTTCTCATTTAATTAAATAAATCAAATTTATTTAATTAAATTAATAATGCATTAATTTTCTCCCATTTGATTTAAATAAATCCAAGTATCTAAGTCAAAGGTAAAAATCAACTAATCTTCACTTAAATTAATCAAACCATGATTAATGATTATCCTATTCCTCTTTTCTCTAGGTTTTGTAACTTGTGCACATAGATCAATTTAATTGATTTATTAATTCCTCATTTTCATTCAAACTTGGCATCTTTGAGGGAATATTCTCCCAATTGGAATTCTCCCTCCCACATGACTTGTCCATCCAACAAAGCATTTAAGAGCTCTTACATGTCTCTTATAGAAGTCAAACTTGGCATTTAACTCATACTTCATCCCCCCTAAACATGTCACTTCATCTAATTCAAAATTCAAACTTGCACATTGATCAAAATGTGCTCAACCTCCCTCCATTGGAATGCGGACAAATGGAACATGCCATTGGATTATATTTTATCCTGCATTCCTCCTATCTTGCATTCTTCTATCATTTTATTCTATAAATAGAGACCCTCTCTATTGTTTTAATCCTACACAACTTGATCTACAATCTTGGGCATTTGCATTATCACTTGCATCTTGGAATTCTTTCTTATCAACGGGTGGGAAAGGGCATCCTTTCTACATCATAAGGGGCACCACTCCCACTATGGGATAGTTTTGCACATGCTTTTTAATGCTTTTATTCAACTTATTTGGTATTTTAATGTCTTAATTAGCATATCTAGCATGATATAATATCTCATCGGGATGCATGACTTGTTATGTTTTTCTAAAGGTTTGTCAAAGTATAACATTTGCAGGTTTAGCATCCACGAGAGTTTTCCCAACTATTTAAAGTAAATTTTTACATCATATGATTTGTATTACAATAATTATCAATTTTTGAAACAACTCTAAAGATGGTTGGAATTATTTTCATGCTATGAAGGATAAAAGTAACATCATGAAACCAAGAGATGGTTGTAATAAATCTTATGTCATAAAAGCTTTATGGATTAGTACAAGGGAGGTCCCTCTAATGATTATTAAATTTTTTGTTGGATATCATTTTATTTCTCCAAGTCCCAATGGAATGTTTAATAAAATGGCTATTATGATTTTTCATGGATACCTTAACTATCACATGTGCCTTTCAAAGTCTAATCTTTTGATCTCCCCAATTAAGCACATGATTCAACTTAAAAGGAATACTAGGAGTCTCATCATAGAATACAAGTGGATATATTTCTTGAAGGCTCATTTAACTAGAATGGCTCAATCATCGAAATATTTTTTCTCACTTTTTTTTATAGAAATACTTAAAATGTTTTATTTTCTCTCCTCTTTTTTCTAATACCTACTAGTTTGGTGAGTTTATTATGCCTCGAAGTATTTTGTGAAGGTAGTGGAAGGGTGTTGAGTAGAGTATGGTTGGACCAAAGAAGATCTTTGAACCCTTATCTTGCATTTCCCTCAAACAAAATGTTGATCTTTGGAGAATATTCAAGGAAGTTGGCATGAAACCCTTCTTCCAAGACATGAAGGGCTTTAATGATGATCTTACATCAAAAAAATTCAACTTGTGGAGGGAGGATATGGTGACTATTAGTAACATTCACTTTGAGGTGACTCCCATGCTTATTACTGAGGTGACAGGTATGTATTGTAAGGGAATAAAAGTGGCAAAGGTGGGAAATGGGAAGTAACAACATTTCATTGATAGCTTCCTTGAAAAGGATGAGAAGATAAGGAGATTTCAAAATGGCTATGACAAAGAGAAACTATCAACTCCTTATGGTTTGGTGAGTTTATAGATTATGAAATCTTTCACTCTAGAAGGAAGATATACCATTATCCATGGATATCACTTTCCTTTCCTTAATCATATAAGGCATAATGAAAAATCAATATCCCTTTCTTTATTTTTTATTCTTTGCATCAATGTAGGGCCAAAGGGGCCTCTCCCCAATTGCACCAGGGCATAATATTAAGGCTCTATAATAACATTTTTTCCTTAACCCCTCTCCTATGTTCGGCCAAATTGTTAAAACTTTGTAAATTAAGAAATTATAGGATAATCTCTATTTGATTCAACATAACCCTACCCCTGGAAAAAGCCAAATTTTCTCTCTTATTTAGAGTTGTTTCTCAAAACCCTCTCATAGAGGAAAAGTAGTCCACCCCTCCCTCTCAAGAAATAAAAACCATGGCTAACCCTACTGGAGTTCAAAACAAAAGTGCCTTAACACTTTAGAGAAGATGATGGTTAAGAATGTTACAATTGAAATTTTGGATGAGGGTGATGTGGGTTAATTTGGTAACTTGAGTAGCGGTAAAGGTGAGAGAAGGTTGATTAGACTGGCCAAATTGGAGAAATAGAACAAAAACCAAGACATCAAAAGGAAAAAGCTATCTTTTGAGGAGGAAGTTGTTGATTCTTTGGATGAAGATTATTTTCTTGTGTCTAAGGAGGAGGACTATGATACTAATAAAAAATAAATTGAAGTGGTGATTGGGAATGAGTCTGATGAAGATAACACTAGTGAGGATGAGGAGGCAAAGGAGGAAAACACTAAGGACAAGGAGGGGAAAGACTTTGATAAGAACGAGATAAAAATTTCCCTTGAAGAGGATGAGGAAGGTACAAGACTTTAATAGGAGGAGGATAATGTTAATAAAAATAAGGATACAATGAGCTCAGAGGAGGAGGGGGACCAGAGGTGCGATACTCTCCAAATTATCAAGAACTAGATGGAAAATTTGTAAGGGAGATTGAAAGAGAAGAGATAGGTATTGATAATGCAATGAGCTACATTATATCTATCACTCATGGGATTATGAACTATGCCATTTTTGGTACTATTATAGGCCAACCTAAAGCCAGCAAACAAAAATATAAAAGGGAGAAGAACTAGGATGTTTATGCTCTAAGGAAGGATGCTTCTAAGGATTCTAAGGATACCTCGAAGAATGAACTACAACTACTTAAGGAAGAATGGAATATCATTAATAGTCTTAAGGATTAGTTCTACCTTTTAGACAAATTTCCTTTTTTGTTGTTTCTTTTGTTCTCTAGGGCCTATGTGCCTATATCTATGAGGCCTACATGCCATTTTAATTTTTGTTTCTATGATTATTTACCTTTATGTTTGGTGTTATTTTTTGGTAGGCCCGTAAGCCTTTATTTTTGCTTGAACTAGTGGGCCTATAGGCCTTAGTATTTCTTTTTATTTTTTTGGGGATCAAGGCCCTTTCCCTTCTTTTCTAATCAAAAACATATTTTATATTTTATAGTTAAATTTTTAATATGTAAATTAATTTATTCATTTAAAATTACATTAACATTATGAATTTTTTATATATTTTAGATTTTAACTTCACAAGGCATTACATAATCAACGATCCCACCAACACCATCTAATGCACCTGATGATAGTTTTAGTTACAACATTAGTTTCATTGAGATAAATTGTAGTGTTTTTTTTATTTTTTTACCAAATCTAATGTTATTGTTTATGTGTACTTGAATTTTTTAGTTAAATCTATTACCGCTTATTTAGCTAAATAATTCAGCTATCACACCTCCTAGTCTATGAGAAAAAATGGGTGTTGTTGTTGTAGCAATTTCATCTTCAATGTGTCTAACATATTTATGAGTATGTGTTTAATTATCAATATTTTGTCTCAATTGAGATTATTGGGTATTTAAAAATAATCAATATATAATATTGAACTATGCTATAAATTTATGTAGAAACTCTTATCTAAGAATATGATTCTCTTGATGATGATGAGCATTGTAGGAAATAACAACTAGATTATGAGTTTTCTATTATTGTGTTTATTATTTGTCTATGAGAAAAATTGGGTGTCAATTTTGTTATAGAAATTTCATCCTTGATGTGTCTAACATAGTTATGACTACGAATGTATGTATTTAACTATCAATATTTTGTCTCAATTGGCATAATTGAGTATTTAAAATATATATATATAATATTGTTGTTATGCTATAAATTGATGTAGAAACTCCTATTTGAGGACATGCTTCTCTTGATGATGATGAGCATTATAGGAAGAAGAACTACACTATGATTTTTTTTGTAATCATGTTCAGTATTTTAAGGTTATTTTTAAATAATATTTTTATTTTTAAATTTTGATATAATATCTAATTTTATAATTTCTATAAACAAGTTAAGTTGCAAAATAGGGTAAGCGCAAGAAGTTGGGTCCACGAAGAGGGGAAATTTTGGCCAAAATAAAAGTGCAAAGAGGAACTAGTACCTATTTAGGAATGAGATCTCAAGCATTAGATTGAGATCTCATTTTAAAATGGGTACCCATTTTAAAAATAGAACAGGTACACATTTTAAAATGATTACCTATTCTAAAATAGAATGGGTATCCGTTCTAAAAAAATTGAAATCCCAAGCCACTTTTTGCTTGGGTTTTAGGCTCGGGAATGGTTTGATAACCCAACCCTTAGCTTTTGACCTACAACAAAAAAACTAACATAATTTCAAGAGAAATGATTAACTGCAGATGGGTTTTTTTTCAAAATTAATTTATGAAATTGAAACCCATTATAGATTATTATGTATAGTTTTTGAATATATATTTTTAATGATTGGGTTATGCTTTATATTTTTTAATTAATTTCAAAAAAAACTGATCCATAAACTTGAAATATCAAGTTTTTTTTAATTTTTTAATAACTTTAATCCATTATCTATCTCTAAAAAAAAAATATGACATAAATATATAGGAAATTATATACACAATGAAAAAAATTCAAAAAATGATTAGTTCAGGTGAAATTAAGGTGTTAGTACATGTTGATTTTTAAAAACAACAACTGAGGCTAAAAAAAATTAATAAAAAAATATTTAGAAAAAAATATAAAAAGATATCCTCGTCAATCTTCAATTTGTTAGACATCTTTTCATAAAAGGAATTAGAAAAATACTTTTATTTAGGTCAAACTATGGTATTCGTACATGTGCATGGTATGGTAAAAAAAGTGACTTTTAAAAAGTGAATTTATACATGCCTATTAAAAATTAATTTCCATCATTTGGGATCTTATGTTTTCTATTTTTTAATTAATTTCTAAGAAAACTAGTCCATAAACTTGAAATATCAAGTTTCTTTTGTTTTTAATAACTTTTAATTTGTTAATTTTTTTGTAAAAAAAATTATATGACATAAATCTATAGAAAATTATCTAAAAAATTAAAAAAAATCAAATAATTATTAGCTTAGATCAAATTAAGGCCCATAAAAAATTAATTAAAAAAATATATAGAAAAAATTATAAAAAAATACCCTCATCAATCTTTAGTTGGTTACACATCTTTCCACAAAAATAATTCGACAAATAATTTTATTTCAGTCAAATTATGATTTTCATACATGCGCATGGTATGGTAAAAAATTTGACTTTTAAAAATTGGTTTCATATACATGCTTATTAAAAATTAATTTTTATTATCTAGGTATTAGAATAAATTAAATATTTGAAAACTAGACTCAAAATATATAGTTTTTTTATCATTGGATTATGTTTTCTATTTTTTTAATTAATTTCTAAGCAAACTGGTTCATTAACTTGAAATATCAATTTTTTTATTTTTTAATAACTTTTAATAACTTTTAATCTATTAATTTTGTTTGAAAAAAAATTATATGACATCAATATATAGACAATTCTCTACACAATGCAAAAAAAATAAAAAATGATTAGTTTAGGTCAATTTATGGTGTTTGTACACATTGGTTTTCAAAAACAACAATTAAGGCCAATAAAAAATATTTAGAAAAAATTATAAAAAATTATCTTCATCAATTTTCAATTTGTTATGTCTTTCCACAAAAGGAAATATAAAAATAATTTCATTTAGTTCAAATTATGGCATATGTACATGTGCATGGTATGGTAAAAAAAAGTGGTTTTTATACATGCTTATTAAAAATTAATTTGTATCATCTCGATATAAGAATAAATTACATATTTGGAAAGTAGACTCAAAATACTAAATTTAAAATTATTTATTTTTAAGATTCAATGTGTAATCGCATCAAAATCAAGAAAAATACTTCCAATTTTGAGCATTTTGTGGACCTAAATTCTTCAGTTAGCCTTTAGTAAAGGGCACACAAGATCAACTTGATGTAATACAATGACCAATTCAAGGGATTGATGTTCACTTTTTGGTCAATAAATTAGAGAAAAATGTTTCATTAATAGGCTTTCCTACACACACATATTTTAATGCCTTTTTGGTATATTCATACCTAGATGCAACAACAACAAGAGCATCAACACCAAAATTTTCACTTTTGTTCGGCCATTCGATACCAATGGACAAAAAATTCCATGCTTTTCCAATGATATTTTTATATTACCTCAAATTCTTTTCTTTGAATGCAAATATGCCTTTTACTCACTGCACTATCAATTCTAAATCTCCATAAATTTTTAGACATCTAACTCCATGCTTATGAGCTACATTTAACCCTAACAATATGGCTTCATATTTAGTGATGTTATTTGTACATGGGAAATTCATCTTGAAGGAAAAATTATAGTTTAACTAGCTAGAGATACTAGAACAATACCAACACCATTACCCTCTTTGGAGAAGGTGTTATCAAAGAACATGGTCCAAAGACCATCACTCAACTCTTTATCAAAATTTCAAGGAATGATAACATCCTCCTTAGTCTCATCTCATCACAATAACCTATCATATGATCAATTATTTTATCAAATATATTTATCCCATTAGGTGAATTGTATTTATCATCAATGTTGTCAAGGAATATTTTTCACTATGTAACTTGATATTTTAACTATAGAGTGCAATGGTGGCATATAATTAATTTATTTGTATGCTCCCACCAATAGATGTAAACCACTTTATAGATAGTTAAATTTCCCACTTAGGAGGACAATCCACCACTATAACATCTATTTTGAAAACCTTATCTAGGAAGGAAACTAGTTGGAATTCTACATTACTCACTAATCCAATGATATTCACTTTCGTAGAATCCATTAAAAAAAATCATTAGGACTTCAATACTTGAAGACCAAGTTCATTCATTACCTCAAGTGATATGAAATTTCTAGAAGCACCTACATCAAGCATACAATAATGGAGCTGTTGATGTTATGACAGCTTCGGTCTGCACTTCCCAAGAAGAAAAGATAAATTAAATGTATAGCTCTTGGCTATTTAATTTATATCAAACATTTGATTTGCTAAAGGGCCAACCCTTATAAGTTTTCTATTCTTGTCTTAACCTTGAGCCGACCTTAAGACATGTTAAATGTTTATTATGTAAAGGCCGACCTAAATGAAGAGGCGCCTATGTTGTATATATACAAGGTCCTTTCTTTGGTATCAAAACATTCATTCAAGCAAGTTCACATTTTATATTCAAGAGCAGAATTTGCACCTTAGAAGCAGCAATCCGATTTCCAGAAAGAAGGCAGTCATATATACCTTGAAGGAGCGCGAATATATTATCATTGTATTGGCCATTGTTGGGCCTGAGTTGTAAGCAAATTTCTGTCACTGTATTATCATATATAAGAGAATCATTTGTTGGGTTTTTCTCCCTCGAGTAGGAGGGTTTTCCCAGGGTATCTTGTTGTGTTCATTGTCTTATGTGTTGCAATTCTATTGAGTAATTTATTATCTAATCTGATCTAAGAAACACTAACATGGTATCAGAGTGGGTGTGAAAAAGATAGTGATCAGATTCAGATCTGTTAGTTTGCAACTCTCATTATTTTTTTTCAGTCTATCTTCTAAATTTCTCAAGATGGTGAATGGTCTGAAAATCAAGGATAGACTCGAAGGGATCTCGAACTACACATCATGGAGGTTCAAGTTCATGCTAACTTTGGAAGAGAATGATTTGGCTGAGTTTGGGAAAACAAAAGTTCCCGAACCTGAGGGGGAAGAAGAGAAGCTGCAATGGAGAAAGAAAGACACTAGGGCAAAGAAAGTATTGGTTGATTCCATCAAGGATCATATTGTACCAATTGTCTTCAAGTTGGATACAGCAAGAGAGATGTTTACAACCTTGGAAGAGATGTACGAAATCAACAACACCAGTCGAGCCCTTGCACTGAAGCAACAACTTCATCATGTGAAAATGGTGAAAGGAGAATCTGTTATTACATACTTCATGAGGATTTTAGAGATAAAAGATTAGATCTCCACTATTGGTCACATGATTGATGATAAAGAACTGAATATGCTTGCTCTCAATGGTCTTCCGCTTTCATGGGAGGCATTCATTCAAGGAATCAGTGCAAGATTGAACTTCCCAAGTTTGATCGATTAAGGATTGACTGCATTCAAGAGGATTCAAGACTAACAGCAAGAGGAATTGGTCAAAGCTCAAAGAATGAAGAATTACAAGTTCTTGCCTCTCATTCATCAAACAAAGGAAAAGGCTTTAAGAAAGGATTCTTCAAAAGGAATCGAGAAGATGGAAATGATGATGCTCCTACCTTCAAAAGGAAATGAGACATGTCCAAGATTCAATGTTTTCGTTGTGATAAGTATGGTCACTTTGTGAGGGTTTCCCTCAATGACCTAAGCTTCAAGTTGCCATTGCAGATGTTGAAGAAGTCACTCCACAAAAGGACTCCAGTGATTATCTATTTTATTCAGCCTTGTCTAGCAATGTTTCCACTGACTCTAACACTTGGTTGATTGATAGTGGTGCTTCTAGGCACATCACCGGATTCAGAAGTCACCTTTCAAACTTAATGGAAAGCAACTCCAGTGATCAAGTTGTTATTGGAGATGATGCTAGATATTCTGTAAAAGGGATTGGAAATTCCACTCTTCACTTGGATTCTGGAATTTCTTTGAAGTTGAATGATGTACTGTTCGTACCAGGGATAAAGAGGAACCTTGTTTCAATTTCAGCATTAGAAGACAA
Organism: Sequoiadendron giganteum; assembly: GCA_007115665.2. NCBI lineage: Eukaryota > Viridiplantae > Streptophyta > Pinopsida > Cupressales > Cupressaceae > Sequoiadendron > Sequoiadendron giganteum. Next base: position 135,688,576 of record CM021106.1, read on the forward strand.
GGGTTATCAAGTTGCCTTCTCTAAAGGGAAAGTTCTTATATGGGCAAAGAACTCCAGCTTCAAAACTGCTCAAGTGATTGGAGTTAGACATGAATGTCTCTACAGGCTGTGCACTCATCCTCTTCAAGCACTTGTGCATAACAGTACCAGCATGTGTGATCTTTGGCATCGAAGATTGGCTCACATTCACTTTCGTGCTCTACCTATCATGGAGAAGATGGTCACCGGTCTTCCGAAATTCAATCAAGAACATGAAGGTACATGCAAGGGATGTGCCCTAGGCAAGAACACAAAAGGTACATTTCATTCCAATGAAAGTAGATCTAAATGTATTCTTGATCTCATTCATTCTGATTTGTGTGGTCCAATGTCTATTGCATCATCTAGTGGTTTCTTGTATTATATTATTTTCATTGATGATTACTCTAGAAAGACTTGGATCTATTTCTTGAGATCTAAAGAATCAGAAGAAGTATTAGAAAGATTCAGAGAATTCAAAGCACAGATTGAAAATCTGTCTGGGAAGAGGATCAAAGTATTGAGATCTGATAATGGTGGAGAATACACTTCTGGCACATTTCGAGACTTTTGTATTGAAGCAGGGATTAAGAGGGAGTTCAGTGTTCCCTATAATCCACAACAAAATGGTATTGTTGAAAGGAAGAATGGGTCTATTGTGGAAGCAGTAAAAGCTATGATCCATGATCAAGACTTACAAATCTCTCTTTGGGCTAAGCATCAAGAACAGCCGTCTATGTTCAAAATAGGAGTCCCCATAGGATCTTAGAGAATAAAACTCCTGAAGAAGCATTCTCAGGCGTGAAGCCTAAAGTTAGTCATTTGAGGATCTTTGGTTGTCCAGTCTATGTTCATATTCCAAAGGAAAAGAGAACAAAGCTAGAACCTTCTGGGAAGAAAGGAATTCTTGTAGGCTACAATGAGACATCAAAAGCTTATAGGATTTACATTCCAGGATAGAAGTCTATTGAGATTAGTAGAGACATCACATTTGAGGAAGATGTTGCTTACAGAAGGTCCAAAGGCACTCCTATGGAGATTGATGAAGAAGAACCTCCTCAAGATATGGAAGTTTACCATATTCCAGAGAATCTGAAGGAGGATATAGAACCTAAAGAAGATATTGATCCAGCTGAGCCTTTGGACCCTACTAATGGGCCTCTAGACATTGTGATTGGAAAGAAAAGACTTCTTTGGGCTCACAGGACAATGCAGGAAGCAGAAAGGTTTGCAGCTCCAAGAGGAGCCTTCAGAGAAAGCAAGAGACCTCACAAGTTCTCTAGTTATGTTGCCTTGATGAGTCAGATTATTGAGTCAGAGCCTTCAAATGTTGAAGAAGCTTCTAGTCAACAAGTATGGAAGGATGCCATGATTGAGGAGTATCAGTCTATACTTAAGAACGATGTTTGGGATATAGTTCCTAGACCCAAAGACAAATCTATGGTGTCTTCTAAGTGGCTATTCAAGATCAAGCATGCAGCTGATGGGAGCATTGAGAAACACAAGGCTAGATTTGTGGCTAGAGGGTTCTCACAAAAAGAGGGAGTTGACTATGAAGAAACTTTTGCTCTTGTGGCTCGTTACACGTCTGTTAGAACCATCATTGCTATTGCTGCATCTAGAGGATGGAAGATTCACCAAATGGATGTAAAGACAGCTTTTCTGAATGGCATAATAGAAGAGGAGGTTTACATTGAGCAACCAGAAGGATTTGAGGTGCATGGGAAAGAGTCTCATGTCTGCAAGCTGAAGAAGGCCTTGTATGGTCTTAAACAAGCTCCTCGTGCTTGGTATGAAAGAATTGATCAGTATCTCTCAAGTCTGGGTTTCTCAAAGAATGATGTAGATTCTAACCTCTACTTCAAAGTAGTAAATGGTGAAGCATTAATTTTGGTTTTATATGTTGATGACTTGATCATTACTGGTGAAGAACATCTAATTCTAAAATGCAAGAAGGAATTAGCTTTAGAGTTTGAGATGAAGAATCTAGGTCTTATGCATTACTTTCTTGGCTTAGAAGTTTGGCAAAAGCCAGATGAGATGATTCTAAGTCAAGGGAAGTACACTATTGACATTCTCAAAAGGTTTGGTATGATTGACTACAAACCTATGTCTACACCCTTGGAGACTAATTTAGATAAGTTGAAAGAAGTTGCAGCTAGTTCAGAACCAGTGGATTCTACGATGTATAGACAGTTGATTGGTTCATTAATGTATCTAGTTAACACTAGACCTGATATTTGCTATGCAGTGAGTGCACTTAGCTAGTTTATGTGTGAACCAAAGCAAATACATCTTGTAGCAGCTAAACATATCCTGAGATATTTATGTGGCACAATTGGATATGGGTTGAGATATTCTTCAAACGTGGATTTGGAGCTGCATGGTTTTATTGATTCTGATTGGGCAGAATGTGTCTCAAATCGGAAGAGTACTTCTGGTTGTTGCTTTTGTTTGGGGACTGCTATGATCTCCTGGTGTAGCAGGAAATAGTCTTTAGTGGCCTTGAGTACTACTGAAGCAGAGTATATTGCAGCTTGTGTGTCAGCTCGTGAGGCAGTGTGGCTTTGTAAGCTCCTTGCAGGATTGTTTGGACAACCAATGGAGCCTACTATTATACACTGTGATAATCAAAGTTGTGTGAAGATTTCTATCAATCCTGTGTTTCATGACAGAACAAAACATGTTGAGATCAAATACCACTATATTAGAGATATGGTGCAAAGGAAAGCTATATAGTTGAGGTATATCAGCACTGAAGAGCAAACGGCAGACATTCTCACCAAGCCTCTTGCCAGGATTAAGTTTGTGTACTTCCAAGATATAAACCTTATACAGGAGAAGTCGCAGCCTCGACCGAGAAATATTCAGTGTTATCCAGATCCTTTGATTGATAATGCAATTCTTCATGGAAAGAGATTGAAAGTCTCGATAATGGCAATCAATGGAGAGTCGAGGTGTAAGCCCTTGATAACGTAATTCTCAATCGAGAGAGCTGAGAAGCCCTCGATAATGCAATTCTCCACGAGAGAGTTGAGGTGTTCTTGATAATGCAATTCTCTATCGAGAGAGATTGAGAAAAGTTCCTTTGTTTCACCGAGAAGCTATGGTGGATGTCATGTGTGTGACTCCATGACAACATCACGTGAGGGAATCTGTGATGACTATAATACCATCTATGGGAGTAGCCATAATGGTTAATATCACATTGAGGTGATATTCTATTTTGTTTTTCATTCTAATATAATGTGTCTTGTGCAGGTGGAAGTTCATCCCTAGCTGAGAGGGAGTGTTGATGTTATGATAGCTTCGGTCTGCACTTCCCAAGAAGAAAAGATAAATTAAATGTATAGCTCTTGGCTATTTAATTTATATCAAACATTTGATTTACTAAAGGGCTGACCCTTATAAGTTTGCTATTCTTGTCTTAACCTTGAGCCGACCTTAAGACATGTTAAATGTTTATTATGTAAAGGCCAACCTAAATGAAGAGGCGCCTATGTTGTATATATACAAGGTCCTTTCTTTGGTATCAAAACATTCATTCAAGCAAGTTTGCATTTTATATTCAAGAGCAGAATTCGCACCTTAGAAGCAGCAGTCCGATTTCTAGAAAGAAGGCAGTCATATATACCTTGAAGGAGGGCGAATATATTATCATTGTATTGGCCATTGTTGGGCCTGAGTTGTAAGTAGATTTTTGTCACTGTATTATCATATATAAGAGACTCATTTGCTGGGTTTTTCTCCCTCGAGTAGGAGGGTTTTCCCAGGGTATCTTGTTGTGTTCATTGTCTTATGTGTTGCAATTCTATTGAGTAATTTATTATCTAATTTGGTCTAAGAAACACTAACAGGAGCTACCATCTATTGATGATCAAACAGTATAAAAAGGATAAAAATTTATTTGATTGTTCACCATATAAGCAACAAGGTAAACCTCTAGAGTATCCTA